>PQXK01000408.1:0-16983 GCA_004786245.1 Botrytis hyacinthi | reverse complement strand
AGAATAATAATAATAATAAATATATCAAAATGAAGAGAAAATTCAGTTCTATCTAATAAATCTGTATAAAAACTATATAGTTATTGATTGATTTATAATTATAAAATGAATTATTACAAAATAGCTCAATTATTACATTTCATACTATAGCCGGAACCAAATTGTTTCAGACCCTACGGTGAACCTTCGGGAGGCCCCTGCCTCGAAATCCAGGCTTCAAGCCTGGTTTTATTATGTAATCACCGTGTGGTCTGAGGATGAGATAAACTGTCTCACCCCATTTCCATAAATATAATATTGCTGTCTTTGTGAATGAAGTCCTGGTGTTGATTTTAATGATGCGTAAAATTTCAAACCATCTCTTCTCAATCTGCTCTTCTATTCTTTGAGTCAATATCTCAATCTCAATCTCAAGGTCTACAAATGCCTGGGTATCATTGGCCATGGTCTCTCTACAGTCGGACTAGCTCGGCAGCAGACTCTAATTCAGCAGCAGATTTACAGAGAATTGATCGTTATTCTGAAATTTTGAAGAGGGCATTTGCATTTCATGCCACCGAATTTCTTCTCAGCCGTGGCTAAATGAATTGATTCAAACAGAGTATATTGGAGCGAGTACACATCCTAGTGGAACCGGACCTGCATAAGGTTTGAAGGAAAGTTGCGGAGTAGAACACGTACCAGTGTGACTTTCTGGCACCTTTCTAGAACTAGTATATGAACTACTAGAGATAGATAATGGATTTAACGAGGGAGTGGAAGGTAATGGGGAAAAGGGCTGGATTGAGGGTCGGGTTGTGACAAACTCAATTGAGGGCAGTTACAGAAACGTTTGTGGCCCGAAAGAAGACGATGACGGAAAGTCAGAGAATGTTCGAAAGATGGATAGGATGTAGGGTCTCCATCCTAGATTCAGGATAGGACAGGAGAAGATGGGGATGTGAGATTTGAAACGCTGGAACTTCTGCCTTGGAACATAACTCCGTGACCGTAGCATCACATACCAACCACATTCAAGGCTTGCTTGCTTCGCTAATTTTACCCTTATGATGAGATTATTCCCCAAAATTGGTATCGTAGCGCCCTAGATATAATAGTCTCATTCACCTTCATTTTCTTTCTTGGATCTATTTCAGTATTGAAGCAGTACAAAAGCAAAAGCGCAAGCATCAAGAATACACAGCGAGCCAAGAATGGCTCGGACAATATTTTGAGCCGCCGGCAAAATGAAGATAGCAGATTGTCTTCGCGAGTGATGACTCGTTCGAAAAGGCGCTTTGGGTTAAACCGATCGGCATTTTAGACAAGTGACTAAGCCTCGGCATATATATACAGGATCTGAATAAACACTTTTCCTGTCAGGTCGAAGCACCCTACTACCTATGGCAACCTCGTTCGTCACTCACACACGCCGATGGAGGAAATTTCTAAGGGGCATAATCTCATTGTAGAAATAATTTGATGGAAAACAACAAGTGAGGAGACAAGTCATACTGATCCTACGGTTCGGTTGTAATCAAGACAAGATTGGTCTTACAGGTGGCGAATAAGACACCAGAAACAGGTTCTGTAAGCATTCGTGTTGATCCGACACATGGCTGTAGCGTGACTCATTATGTCGGCCAGCAGCTTATGATCAGTGTGTTATGGATCTCAGCTATCATAGACAGCTTCAGCGTTTATCGTAGTTACCAAATAAGTCCAGCAGTAGGTGCCTGATGAATTTTTGGACATTGGCTATGCCAGGAAGATATATCATGGTAGTTGATTTCGGATCCTTTGTGCAGTAAAGATCTTGCATATTATCCCGAGCACATTGCAACGATATCAATTTTTTTGTCCTTTGGAACATTTCATTATCTTTGCGGTGTACGAATAGTTTGAATGCAACGGCTAGCAAGCCATTTGATAGCCAGATCTAGTCTTGGTCTCTGAAACGGAACGGTGATTATGCAAAAACCACATATGGTGCAAACGGCGGCTAGTGAGAGAGGCATGGAGGGCAAGATCAAATGGAGGTAGAGATCAGTACAAGATTAGTATCTGTAGTGCTTGAAGTGCTTCCATGTCAAGACAATTTGAGCCGCCACAAATTTTTGAAACTGATGGCTCCAATCGTCCGAAGCACTCAGACGTCAATTATTTCCGAAGCTTGTGATTGGTGGTTTCGTCATACATGTGACGTTACTTTTTCTACAAGCATGGGGGGATAAGTTTAAGCGAACTCTCTCGAATCACTGGCGACGAATTTTTAGGGGGGAAAGGACGCACGGTGAAGAAGATAAACGGGCCGTTGAAGAGCTGAAATATAGATATATATATATTGGCACCGCCTCGTAGAAAACATTAACCCGAAATCAAACCACTCTATACATACGACTTTACCAAAGAGATCAACACCACTCTTTTATTGTCCAACTTCTGCACTCAATTACCAACTTATTTCTCTCCAGACACCACAAGTGAAAACTATGTCTGAAATTCATTCTGATTATCTTCATAGGGCATTGCTATCGTTAGTAGCGGTATCACTGGAACAAATTTAGCTTTGGGCCTTGTTAATCGAGGCATCTCTTGCAAAATACATGAGCGAGGTCACATCTTTTCCGAGGTTGATGCTGGTGTTAGACTTGCTCCAAACTGTATTTGCGCCATGTAAGCATGCGATCTCAGTGTGTCTGCTGCATTCAAAGCCGTCGCAACACACGGCCTCTGTAAAGCATACTGTGCTAACATGTTCGAAGAACGCAAGAATTGTACTTTGATTTCTCAGGTGGCTACCATGACAATGGCAGCGAGTATTCCAAGGTCCTGTTTTCATTCTACAACTGGGAAGGCTCTAATAGTGTATATAATGCTCATTTTCTTTTTAAATAAAATCGTTAGGTTCATACCCGAGTACCTTGCAGAATCCCGCGAGAGCGTAGTAGATCAGAGCGATGATCAAGGTCCGGTCACCTTATTTCGCAGATGGCACCACAGCGACAGCAGAAGCGGTAATAGAACCGGATGACTTCAAGAGCCACGTTCGAAAATCTATATTGGAGTTTGGAAACCTTGAAAGTCATGCATGCTACAGTTAAAACTGTGCCTATCACGGTCTCATACTGATGGAAAACGCGATAGTTGAATTGGGTGAAGATATGGTCGCGAATCCTGAGATGTATCTCGGACTGGAGGGTCACGTTATAACTCACCCTGTTGACAGAAGGCAAACTATGAATTTAGTTGCTTTTACAATAACTAAAGAAGGCTCGACAGATCCATATAGATCCGCAAGTGCGGTGACTGAACAAGATACACTGAATGAACTCACTGGTTCAAGTAGGAACGTCACTACCATTCTCAGCTTGCTCAATGAACATGTTGACACCTGGGCTATCTTTGATATGCTCGACCAACCTGCGTCCACTTATACCAAAAGAAAAAAAGGTTTCAATCGGAGACGCAGCACATTCAGCTAGTCCTTACCATGGCTCAGGCGCAGGCTTTGGTCATTGGGGACTTTGCCGTGCTAGCCAAAATGCTTGTGACACCGGCTGCAAAAGCACAAAAGGGGCTGCGTGCAATGTTCCAATCATTTGAATTATGCCCAAGTCCTAGAACGCAGTGACCTGTGGCCGGTAGTCGACCCAAGGGACGGCCAGATGAGTGGCAGGTCGAGGATGTTGGAGTAGACACTGAGAAGATTGCAACAGAGGCATATGAGCGATCTGAGAAAATTGCAGGAATGAATAGAAGTTGTTCACAAAGTTGATACAAAAGAAAATTGCAAAGGATGTTATCCATTTTTACTGAATTGATAGCAATTCGAAATTGCTGTCACAAACAAAGCACGTGTTTATATATTTATGCTTCGTTGCGGATGATAGTTTCTGTTTGATAAATCGGTTGAAATTAGCATGAGTTGATCATGATTTACCAGATACGTATATTCATGGGTGTATTTAATTACACTCAGAACACCGAGATGATGAAATTGGCATTCGCCGCTCAATTCGCTGGTTGAGAAGTACTTCGAAGCTCCTTCTGGGTAATATTGTTGAACCAACGAACGTACGGCATAAAGACAGAAAGAACTCAAGCTATCAATATGTCGATGTATAGAGAATCCATTAAGTGCATAAGTGAAAAAAAGACAGCTAAATTATCTGCTGGCACAATAATAGAGAGCCTTGCTGAGCACTCAAACCTTATCCTGATACTACTTGAAAGTCAAACCACCACCGAAGCTGTGCTCACTATTCTCACCACCCTTTGTAATTTTGCCCTCGGTAACACCGGTCTCGAAGGCACAGCTACCCATATCCAGTTTCTTTGCAGGGCCAGAAGGAGAAATATCGAAATCAAAAATATCCATGGGCAAACCAAGAGTCGTACATGCTGGTTTCAAATTGTAAGTGGACGATCTAGTGGCTTAGGAATTGTCAATTGAACTTACCGTTTGGGATATCTACGATTCCAGCGACATGACCTTGCACTGGTGCACAGGATAACAAGAGATAGATCTGGTAGTCAGAGTACCCGAATCGACGTAGGTACTCGATGCAACGCAAAATAGTCTCGCGGTAGGCTACAGTGACGTCCATGTAGTGCTTTCGTGTTCCATTAGTGGATAAAATCATTGCACAGACTTGATATACTACGTACCTGCTTACCATGGTGGTCTACACTGAACCCTTCAAAGGTAAGGTATCTTCCTGGTCCGTAATGGGGCTCAACGGGGCCGGGTAAGTACAGTGGCGACTTCATACCAAGATCTGCTATACCATTTTTCATCACCTTAAAATTGATGGTGATGACACCGGACATCTCAATGGCACCGCAGAATGAGATTTCACCGTCGCCCTCTGATTTCACAGTTATTACTTTGAATGAATAGACAACAGAAAGGGTCACTTACGGGAGAAATGGAGATCCCCAACAGAGAACTTAGCTCCTTTCACATGTACTGGAAGGTACACCTCATCATGTCGTCAGTATTCACTCTTAATCATTTAGTCACTAGGTAATCTCACCTTGCTTCCTCTGCTCAAATTCTTGATGTCACAGTTTCCGCCATGTTCGGGGCGACCTAACAAATATCAAAAATTGAACAGCAATTTGGGACCACATGAGAACATAATACCTGGGATTGTTCTTGCGCCTTCGCGGCCAACCTTTGTTTTGATGTCCTCAGATGCTGAACCAGCATGCACGTTTTGAGGGTTAGGCGGTTGAGCAACGATCCTGTCCAGCTTGTTGGCAGCTATCAATTCACCCTCCCGTTTGTTCCATGTGGCTAGAACCTATAATCAATCATCAGAATATAAAGATTTTGAAAGGACAGTGTAAAAATGAATGGTGAGTCGATTGGGATGTTCATAGTCTGACCGTAGTCTAACTTTCAGAACCTTCGACTTTAAAAGAGATGATAAGTTCTTTAAATATAGCAGGGAATCTGAACTTTATCTGCCACATCTCAATTAAATTTAATACGTTTACCAGATTTTAAGACCAGAAATATTTTGTTCTGGGACTGTGGCCCCGACTATACAAATCGCTGGATTCAAATCTGTTGCTGAAGTGCTCATGCGAGAATGGGAGAAAGAGTAAAAATGATAGCTTAGGAACCTACTTCTGCAGATGGTGCACAACCAAGAATACCAGGGTGAATCAATCCAGGAAATTTGACATGGGGAATATGTCGCGATGAGCAATAGATCCCCTCGAAATCCCAAATAGCCTTGGCTCTATATCACCACTCATTAGTTCTAGGACCCGGAGATCAATCGAAGTTAGACATACGCCGATGGGTAAAGTTCATCCAGGAAGCCACCTCCGTTTTCTTTGGCAAAGACACCTAGGCAGTCAAAGTTAATATTAAGTCTATTGAAACCGCTTGAACAATTTGTTGCTCACCGGTGCTATATAATCAGTAATCAGTAAACGATGTAGATTTGACATTGATTGCAAGTGACTTACAAGCCCCAAGGATGCTCTTGATGTGGCTGTACATCCATAATCTCAACAAGCAATACATCTCCTGGCTCTGCTGTCTCAATTTCAAATGGCCCGGATAAGTAGTGGATCTTGGTCAGATCGACATTTTTCACATCATCTGCACTGTCATCGTTCTCTGAAGCAGCCATGAGTAAATAGTTACGAAGACAATGATGTGGGTCGAAAGCTTACTGATTTGACCTCCAGTCCAGTCAACCTTTAGTAATAGGATTAGCCACTATTTTGAAAAAGATCACGATGTAAGGGGCACTTACACACTCTATCTTAACGGTTTCACCATTCTTGATGGTGCCAGCGAACGGAATATCTGGATGCCATCTGTTATGAAGCTTCGGTTGACTTTCTGCAGGCTCATCAAGTGAAACTTTGCAGATGTTGCGGATTTCTGATCGACCCATTGTATCTTGTTGAATGTCGAGTTGCAATAGCTACAGATGGGAAGGATGGAGTAAGGTGTCGATTACGTTCACAAGTTTGTTATAAAAAGAGGAGAAGGCCAGATGAAATTTGACGATGTGGTCAAAAGTGAAATGAACAGGGAGAAAGCACGATCACTTACTCTTATACTTTAGGTTACGTAGCAGGTAGTCAACCGAAAATGGGATATAATTCCTATCAATTCCTATTAATTCCTAGATACTGATAGATATCCAGGTAGCTGATCAAAGAAGAGACGTAAGAAATGATAAGAAAAAGGACGTTCGGCAGCTCTTATCGCAAATTACAAATTACAAATTACCCCTCCCCTCTCAAATGAATCGAACCAATCATCTGTACAGACCAATCTGAGTGGCACTCGAATCAAGAGAGTATGGGAAGTAGGAGGAATGCGGGGTTCATCGGCTTGGAAAATATGTATGACACTAAGAATTTCAAAAGAATGGGAATCATTCAACTGTCTCGGCAAGTTCATAATGGATAAAGTGTGCCTGGCGTGAGATTGAAGTTTGGCAATAGAACGTGGCATGATTGATGTCTGGTAAGCTGCAGTATACAATATTACAGAGATTTCTTAGTATCTTACCGACCGTCTGCTTGGTAGCCGTAGGACACGGCAAACGTTTCGGTCATGCATGTTGTTTAGAACACTGGGTGATTTTGCATGCTACCGAGCTTGGCCATATGCTCTCTATTTATACCATCCATCCATTCATTACCGTGATCTTAACTCGCTGTACGGCGGAGGCACTTCTGTGGCCGATGATGAAGCTTCCTCGCTTGAAACGCCCTGCGTGACTTCATTCCTACTGGATATATTCAGAGAATCTAGTTGGTCCAGTTTGAGGTTCAAGAATTCATGCTTGTTCTTCCACTTTTGTTGGCTAGCAGCAAAGTTGTCCTCTTGTCCAACAGGTGGAGGCGGGTCGGTAATTTTGGTAATAAGATATGCCGTGGATGCTTCTGCGATACCATAGACGAGTACACCGAGCAGCGGGATTCGAAGGAATATGTAGAACCCGATGCCAAAGCCAAACAAGAGTCCCTCTCGATCATGAAACCAATTCTTCTTCTGCTCCTTAGTAAACTTGATACGAGCGAAGTATGGCTCAAGCTAGACCAGTCAGATGCAATTCACATCACGATAACGATTCAGAAACTCACCAGTTCACGCATCAAACTACGTGACGAGAAGTAACTCTGCAGAAAGATTACGAGATATCTACGAGGCAAAAAGATACCCGTGCCAAACACTATAAGGCCGGGACCAAGTCCTGCAGCTCTAAGGACTGTTAGTATAATACATATCGTATCTCGATTGAATTTCGTACTTATTGAATGTGTAGAAACTGGCAGCCGGAAGCACGAATCTTCCTAGGATCGGAACGTAAGATAGAGCATATACTGCCAAAGAGAGCCCCGCCTTCTTTCCAAACTTGATCAAAAACATGGACATGTTCTCCGCTGTGCTTGTTTTATGAGTTGTGCCATCTCTCTTAGGATATCGTCGTAAATTTGGATAATATTCGTCTCTTAATGTGGACCGTTCTTCTCCCTTATGTTTCTCGTAATATGTTTCGTCAACGAAGGCGAGGCTCATCATGAACCTGTGGGGGTTAGTAAAGGATTGCAATCCAATGGGTTTTGTGCGCTCGCATTGAGATACTCACATGTTGTCAAGGGTTGGTGTGATTCGACTTAGTATACTCATGAGAAAGAACGGAACTTGTAAAACATGATTCTGGATAAGATCTAATCCCTCGACAACCCTATTGTCGAAAGTAGAGGCTCCTAGGTCTACAACAAATGACATGAGCCATAGGAAGACTCTCACACCGAAAATCTGCCACATGTTAGCAATCACCAACAAGTGCCGAAGTATGGTGAGAAGTCGTACGGGGATCTCTATAGCTAATCGAATCACGACGCCTGCCAAAACTGCGAGAGCAGCCTGCTTGTAATGCTCCGAAGTAAACAGTTGCGGATTTCGCAGAGCCCTTAGAGCTATGAAGCAGTCAGTCAGCACAGTATTTCAATGTGTAACATGGTATTATTGTCGTTGTGCTATGAAACTGACCTCCCACAATTGTCAATTGGGCTCCTCGCAGAATAGCATTCAAATCGAAATGATCGATGGACAATTTCTCCTTCAATTCATCCCGATTTTTGAAAGGCTTCTGCAACCTTTCTGAATCCATATTTGCCTTGCCTATGCTTGAGTGAACGATGGTCAAATATCGAAGGTTGAATGAAGGACGAGAAGAATGTGTAGGTGTCAGCCTTCTTGTTTATTCTTATTTAGCTATTGGATATGGACCTGGAGGGAGTCGTAGTAGTAATAGTATTTTAGTATGTACCTAGTAGTTATACATTACACAATTTTTATTTTTTCTTCAAATCCCAGTAATACGTTGCATACGACAGCTCAGAATTCTAAGAAGCTACTGTACAACATTCCTGGTTCGGCTTATGCGACGTCATCATGTTGACCCCTCATTATCCATTATTCATTGTTGCATGTTCTCCGAAGCCCCGTAGATATATACGGATTGTAAGTGGAAAAGGAATACGAGCAATGGTTCATATACTGCTTATTGACACCCTTCACTCTTCGGGACTTTGATCGCTTTACTTTACAATTAGAGTTTTATTACATCTACTACCTACTATTTACTATTTACTATCTATTATCTATTATTTATTATTTACTATCTATTACCTACTATTTATTACCTATTATCTACTATTTATTATCTATTACCTACCTACTATCTACTACTTACCTACTACCTAGGTACCCATCACCCAGATACCCATCACCCAGATACCCATCAATGAGGCGATTCAACTATCTTGTACCGGCATATCTGTGTCCATTGGTCACACATTGGCTGAAACTATTGATACCTTACTTACCATTCTTACACATCTTAATTGTTGGAGAGCGTCTGAAATTGCGCTGGAACAGCAAGTGGAAGGTTCGGGGCACATCTTACTTCCCTCCTACTAGGTACGGCACGGCACGTACGGGTACACAATCTCGAGAGTCAAGACAACTAATAATAACTTACCTTGACCACTCACTCCACTGTCTGATCCCCCACTACAAGCTGCATTCTAGCTATATTACTCTGCTGTATGCTCCGTGCAATGCAATCCGCCAATGTCTGAACTTCATAAATCTCCAGGAAATTGAAACAATGTGACTTTGACTCAATTGCAAATTCATACCGTACATACTCCGAAATCGTATATGTTGGATAAATACTGACTTTTGGGAATGAGAGTATGTGTTGGAGAGCAACTTTGTAAGCGCGCGGTCTCATCATAGATGTTCAGTATCTACATATAAAAAAGCACATATATACCTGCCGCTATACACACTACTAGGTACATCTACAAATATAAACTTCCTTGCTTCTAATCACTACAATCAATAGTCCCTTCTACTGTCCCAGGCACACACACTCGCACATCTTTGATCTTGCTACTCTGCATTCTTTCTTGAAATTTCATCCAAGAAATAGAATTGCCAGGAAGCCACCTTTTGGTGATACATGGAACTGCCTGTACCGTCTTGAAACTCGCCGAATCTAACTGCGACAGCTTGCGGCACACAACTCCATATCTCAAATTTGCGTTTATCTTCGACGTTCGAAAAACCCGCCACTTATCGCGCAGATGTACAATACCATGATGGTCATTAGACAGGAAATATAAAAATTAAATTGGCGAAAATTGCTAATGGCTTATTCTTCGTTGTCGACACGCGCTGCGTCTGTTTCTGATCGATCAATATCGACCCCCGATCCCCAAATCGAGACACTTTATAGTGTCGATGGCGCCCGCATCATATCTTTTTCAATACCGTCGCAGAATCCATCGCGACCGAGCTCGAGTAATGGATCTGCGAAGGAAAACACGGAAATAGGTTCCTCTTTGAGATGGTCGTCCCCTGGGGAAAGGACAATCGCCGTTGGTACGCGTTCTGTGGCAATTTTGTGTTCGCTCTGGGAATGAATACTCATGCTGATGTGAGATTTTTAGGCACTTTGCGCATCTATAGAGCTCCCGAATCTGTCGCGTTTTTCAATTGTCAGAAAGCTTTAAAGCCGATATTACCTCGAAGTCAATGTTGGTTTGTCTCGGACGATGGATCTAGCAAATTCGTGCTGCAAGTACGAAGGCTGCAGGAGTACTGGCGAATTGAGATAAGCAACACAACACCCGAAGAAATCAAGCAAGGAGAAGAACTCAAGAAGATATTGGCGCAAGTGTTGTTATATGAAAAGACTCCTTGTCCGTTCCAAAGAACATTTTCAGTTGATCTGCCGATTGCTCTGCAAATACGTACCACGCAAAAACCGTGGAAGCCAGTACAAAGATCATCATCTAGAATTCCTTTACCTAGGGGTGACCTTTATCCTATTGCTTTGAAGTCAACCTCGTTGACCTCAAACTCGCCAAAGTTGTCATGCAGAAGAACCCGCTCTTCTTCCCCACTTCAGACTTCAGCACTGCATCGATCCGCGGATAGCCCCACAGAGACATGCATATCAGACCTGCAATTCCAAGAAGAAACGCTAGAAACATCTGTAGCCAAATCTACGAGTCCAACAGTACACTCCCCAACATACCCACTAATACCTCGTGCAGTCGAACCTCATCCAAAAGAATGTGGTGAAGCCTCATCAGAATCTATACTTACTGCCTTGTCCCATGCAGAGGTTGGTGAAAGTGGTGAGAGTGACGCAACGTACGACTCTAATGCTACAGTTAAAACTCCCGCTCAATCGCCACGTTCGCAATCACTTCCTGGCTCCAGAAGTCCCTCACAAGTGTTACATCACTGTAGTCGATCGATCACAGCCCCTCCTGTCCTCTCTCTAGTCACAAGTCCACCTTCGAAGCGTCGAAACAGGTCTCCAGTGGGCAAAATTGCGGTCGGTGACCTTGATTCAGAGCTCTCATCAAGCGTCGATTCGTTTCACTCTACACAGTCATGGCACTCTCCACTTGATGTACCACCGTCACCGCCCTTGTCGGGTCCACCTTCACCTATCACTTTTCCATACCCCCATGATAATATTGTCCTTCCAAAGAAAGTACACCCTACGCAAGCAATCTCACAGCTTAATGTAACTCCCGAGACACACGGAGTATGGCACACACCTTCACTCATTAGTACATCTCCTCGAAGTTTGTCACCTGCTCCAAAGACACCGACTTTGGCCAATGATTGCGGCAAGTCTGAAGATGAAGCCTTTGAGGCCATTACTCCTTCACCACCAAGGTTAAGACAACGTGGTACTGCAGGTAGCAACTCACGAAGAAGAACACTATCCCCTCTCCCTGCTGCAGTAAACCTGTTTTCTCCACCACCGGGATCACGGCGACTACGAACCGCTCGACATCTCCCAACAGCCATCATCCAAAAGACATGTGAAATTCTTTTGAGTCCTCCAAGTCATTTACTGCACGTTATGATTAATGTTGCATCTAAAATTGCAGCGGGTGAATGGAGAGGAGTGCTACTCGGTGAAGGAGAGGCTGTACATTGGGATTTCACCGAAGACGAATATCATGGCGAAAGTTGGACTGAGGATGACTTTGGATTTAGTCTTACACCCACGCCTTCAAGACGAAGAGAGGTTTCCTCCCAATCCAAGAAGGATACCACTTCTGGCGAGAGTTGAGAGGTCGATTAGGCTTCTATTTATTTGTACACTATAAACCCACCATTTGTGCTACTATGATTTTGTAATTGGGGCTTGGTATAATTTGTATCAAAGAAGATTTACTAGGAGTATTAGTGGGAAGGTTATGCAATTATCAATTTGGTTGACGTGGTACTTGTGATTTTGACGGGCTTAATTCGGTCATGGTTTGGGCATGTATAGATAGTATGGATATGATGCATTAATATCATGGAATATACCATGTAATAGATCATTTGGCTCATTTCTTCAAACGAAGATATCTATTTACTTTACAAAATGTGCGTGTTCTAGTGTTGTGGATTTGGCGTCACGGAAGGAGGAGATTGAGCGTAAACAGCGTCTTGACTTCATAGAGGACATATTAGATTAGAAATTCACCCAACGAGCAATAAGCGCAAGGATCTCGACCAACAGGGTTCTACTTCATAGCTGTTACTAATTCTTACTTTCATACTCATACTTTACATAAATAGATTTCATCATTGTACTATTGTAGTTCGTATCCTGCCCTGATCTACTGCGCTCTCGGCCCGCCCAATCCTTACCCTCCATGATCTCGCTTCACTCCCACGCCCCTCGGTCAAGATTTTGGTCTTCCGCTGAGTTACGAAAGCCGTCGCATTTGAGTGAAGGTACGTACTTTTGAACCATGGCATGTATGTGGATGACGATTAACAAGTCGATGGTATCGAGCTTAATCTAAAGGTATCTACGCTTTTCACTTTCTTCAATTCAACCTCCATACTCGAAGGTTCCTTCCACTACCCAGGAAATCCTCCCCTAGCCATTTTCCTCGCCCTTCCCTCCCTACGATTGTGATTAGCTCTCGATCCCTTATTCGCTTCTTTCCTCTGTCTAGCGACGTCGGTCTCCTTATCACCACTCGTGCCCGCCACGTTTCCATTGCCTCTTCCCCCGCCACCTCTTCCACCTCTCCCGCCTCTACCCTGTCCTCTAATTCTGCCTCCTCTACTCCTATTCCCATTTCCATTCCCGTCTTCCTCCCCTTCAACAGCTTTCCACGATGTACTCTCTAAACTTGTCTGTTCTCCCTTAAACGTAGCGAATCGTGTTTCGAGTCGTCGCATTTGCCTAGGGTCACGAGAAAGCATGACCGCCCATCCCTCGAGTGCTTCGTCCGTCATGCCTGTATCTTGTCTTATAGCTGCTCTTTCTTTACTTCTACGGGTGGTTGCATCTCTAGCAAATATGCTTGGTGATGACTTGTAGGCACGGAAGAGGGTTTCATCATGTGCACTTTGTTGTGAATTATTCTCGGGGTTGGATTCTTCGGGGTTGGCAGAATCAACCGTTCCGCCGACATCAGCGACATCATATGTATCGTCTCTTTCATCATCGTCAGAATCGAAAGCAGCGAGTGCAGAGAGAATTGCGGCTTTGTTGGGAGCGGTGGAGCGATCTTGGAGCACATCATCGGCGGTTTGATCGGGGTTGCGACGTCCAAAGTGCAGGCGAGATGCATCAACCGTGAGCTGGTCAAGTTCGTCATCATCAAAGATATTGCGGCGAGTAGGAAGTTGCGGGGGAGTTGAATGAAGTACTAGGTCGGCGTGACTTGAAGATGGTTCGTTAGGTAGTTCGCTATAGAAACGGTTAGAGAGGTGAGTTTGGAGGAATGAGGACACATACAACTCCTCATGTCGATCAGCATTATTCAAACTTGGTGGAAGGGATCCATCCAGAAGATGAGATATGACTTCCTCCGTGTTATCATTATATTCTTCAAGCAACTTCACAATAAAGCCTGATCCAAGGTCTGGGAACAAATCCTGAACTTGCGATATGAGACTCATCTGATGAACGTGTACACCACTATTTTCATGATTATCAGTATCAGCCAACCCCTTCCCTTTGTCAGTTTTCTTCTTGACAAGGCGTAAAGGCCTGCCGCTACCTCCAGGTTTACGAAAGCCTTGTAGAGTAGCAATCACAGACTTTGCTCTGCTCGACCCCGAGCCACTAGCATCGATTCTTTGTTGAAGTTGCTTCAAAACAGGTGTTACTGTGACCAACTCTGCAACCAACGAGTCATTCACATTAGTTGGACCTTTCTTATGTGCTTCAGCCGCAGCACTCAAGGAATAAAGTTGGTCGACGAGTGATGAAAATCTCGGGTTAGGGCCTTCTGTGAGCCCAATAATACAGAGATAGATAGTAGAGATGATGACCTTTCGTAGTGGTGGATTCATAAGCTTGTAACAACTTATAAGAGCATCCACAAAATCATCCCCAGCCATGAAGAACGAGGCTGCTTCAGGAGAAGCGTGTAACAGTTGATTTAATCGTCTCAATTGTATTTCCGAACCTTTGAGGTCTCCTTTGATCCCAGCATCCAGCTCTTCTGTCAACAAGCTCTTGACACTGCCCAGCGAGCCCTCGATTATTGAAGAGTGTTTGCTCCATACTAATGTTGTGACTTTGCTGCCCTTTTCCTTCCCATAAACTTTGCATACATCTGCGAGGACTTCCCAACGCAGTAAAGATTCAGGTGACTTGTCAACGCCAACCAGTCTATGAAACAGAAGATATGCTTGCTTGCGAAGTCGCTTGGTCGTTGAGGAATTGGCTAACGAATTTTCGTCATGTGATAGAGCTGTTTCGGCAAAGTAGGATGCCAGGAAGTTCGGTAAGGATTCATCTTTTGCTGATATCCGTACAAAATCTGGAGATGGTATTGCTAGATGTGCTTCAGTCAGAGATATCCAGGCATCTAAGCAAGCTTCCCACTCTTCCGGCAGCATATTTGACCTCCATGATAGTCTGGGATATGGGACTAAAGGTGGGAGAACTATTGATTTTGACGCCATCTCTGAATTCAGCTGTAGTATCGGTAGAATGGGAAGTAATTGTGAACTCGTGAAACACGATGATATATTGAGGCCAGGTTAACAGGTGGTGATAGGTCTGTATGGTACACCAGGGCTTTCCTCGCCTGGTCAATTAATTTGATGGAAACTTAAATAAGCTAAAATGTATCGGAAAGTTTTGGCCGTCTGGTACTTTTAAGAGATATGTGTTTGCAAGCAAAAGAAAGGAAATGCAATTGAAGAATTTAAATGTATGGAAATATGTACAATAACTGCTCTCGCCGTTTGACTCAACATGTAGGTATACCATCAAATTACTTCCTGCTGCTATTGCACTCGGCCACACTTATCAACTTGACCCACCTATCAAATCAATGATGATGGCATCTTGGATGCAAAATATGTGGATGCCTTAAATTGAAGTCGTATGCCGCGCAAAAGATGTTAAGGCATCAATATTAACGAAACCTCACAGATGTGATCTTCAACCAATAGAATCCATTCGTTTAACCCTGCAATGCCAAGACTTTATCCCACAGTTTTCGTGAATCTTCAAATTTATCTAATCTTCGCGCCCAATTTCAGAATTCTTTTTCTACGACCACCTTCATCACTTTGCCGCAACTGGAACCATCGTTCGAGTCTTGAAGGAATAACATCAATCAATAGAATCCCATTCTATCAATCCATTCAATCTATCAGCAAACATGTCTTACAACAAGGATAAGGATTTCGCCGGTGAAGGCCCAGTACGTTTCCCCCAACTACATTCAACATTTCCCCCTCGTTTGCGCGAAGTCCAAATCGCATTTTGAATTGGAAATATAGATTATGAAACTAACCTATTCCCCCTTTCATAGAAAACCCACAAGATTAGAATTACCCTCACCTCCAAGAAGGTTGAGTCCCTCGAGAAGGTCTGCCGTGAGCTCATCGAGCGTGCCAAGGGAAAGGATCTCCGCATCAAGGGACCAGTCCGTCTCCCAACCCAAACCTTGAAGGTTACCACCCGTAAAACCCCTTGTGGTGAAGGTTCCAAGACCTGGGATTGCTTCGAGATGAGAATCCACAAGCGTCTCATTGAGTACGTCCCCCCGCATTCTTTACAATTGGAAATCTGGCAGAAGATCAAGAGGATTAGAGTAATCTAAAGAGAGAACAATATACTGATTGCACAATAGTCTCAACGCCCCTACCGAGGTTGTCAAGCAAATCATCATCAACATCGAAGCTGGTGTTGAGGTTGAGGTTACCATCGCTGCATAAATTAGTTGAATGTGATGAGAAAGGGAGGAAATGATGGTGAAGAAATAGGTCGACCACTTTATGAGGGTAGACAATTGAACGCTGTTCCTCTCATCTATCGATACTCTCCATGATGTTTATGTGATACTTTGTGACCGAGATATATACTGCCAATTGGTATTTCTGTTGACGGATTTTGATGTGTTGCTACGAATCCATCGCAGGCAGAAAATACATAGCGTTCACTTCCCTCTTCGTAGATTCCCCTTGAAGCAACCCGATGCTATGGCATGATCACATTCGACTTTCAATTGCCGCGAAACGATATAGCTTTACCTCGCCCTGCCTGTCATTCCCATAGGCATCCTCGCATCCACGCCTATGCACATCCCCAACTCTTTACGATACCCTGTATCATTCTCCTCGGCATCATCCTCACCATCTCAAACTCCAATCTACTTGAAATCTACACTCATCTCCCCAGCCCCAAGCATCCCAAGACAACAAGTCTCCACCACACAAGAACACGTCATGCGTGAAGCACAACAGCGCTCTAACATAATAATCGACACAAATCATCAACAACCCCAACCCTTTCCCCATATCTTCTGCCCACCTCCTCACCTCCTCACCTCTCCAAACCCAAGCTCAAACTCCCATCTAATCAACCAAACGAACATTGTCCTCGAATCTTCCACCCCACTCCTCTACTCACCCCCCAAGCCCCCAAACTTCCAAACAGACCCCCC
>PQXK01000407.1:0-17043 GCA_004786245.1 Botrytis hyacinthi | reverse complement strand
TATATATATATATATACACTCACTCCCTATCCATCCATTCAATGATCTGCATATCTATCTCTGATTTTCCTTTCCTTCCCTTCCCCTCCCTTCCCCTCCTCACAAACATATACACTCTCTTCCTTTTCTACTTTCTACTTTTTCTTCTTTCTCACCTACTTCCCACTTCCCACTTCCCTCATCCCACTTCCCTTCTTTCTATTCCTCCTCTCTCTTCTATTCCTATCATCATCATCATCATCATCATCATCATCACCACCACAACATCCCATTCAAACAGGTTCCAGAAATCTATACTATCAAACCCACACTATACACACACACACATATCCTTTCCAATCAAAACCCATCAAAAACCATCAAAAACCATCAAAAATATTTCAAACATTTCAAACATTCAGTAACATGGAAGCGAGCAAGCAAGTAAGTAAGTAATTGTTATTCATCCCTATTCCATCCACACATATCTCATCCACATACATCCATCTCCTACCTACACCCCCCAACATTCTACCCTCCAGCACTCATTGCAATCGCATATGAATTTCCGCTCCACATACACACGTACATGTATATACGCTCCAAGTACCCTTTTCTCTCTCTCTCCCCCACAAACCCTTCCTCAAACTGTATATTCATCAAGGAAGAAACTAGCTCACGGAACATTACATTTCCACGCAGCCATACATATCATGCCATTGAGACAAGATTGAAAAAAAAAAAGTAAAATATAAAAAAAGAATCTCAAATTTCTTATTATGAATCTCTACCAAACGCACGCCCAAACGCCTCATGCAATGCGAAAGAATCCCCGAAATGCAACTAACAAACTCAATAGTATGTTGGCATTGGCATTAGATTTCAATTGTCTTCATCGCAGATTCATCATCAGCATGGGTTTGCTTCTCGGAAGTTCCTGATACCAATCCCAATCCCGTAACTTTTTCACCAGCCTTTTCATTTTCTTTGTTCTCGTCAGGTGACTCGGATTCTATAATTGGTCGGTCCGAAGATTTGTTTTCCTCACTTGGTCGTGGGGTTTGAACATCGACAAGTTTCGTAGAGGGGATATCTATGGTGCTGACCTTCACTCCTGATCCGGAACCTTCTTCAGCAACTTGAGCTAAAGGACTTGATTTTCCATAACCAGGACGATTTGGACTTGGAATTGGTGAAGCTCCTGAGAAACGTTGCATAGAACGTCCGCGTGGCTCACCAATTTCGGCAGCTGGGCTTGCGTAAGGAGATCCAGACGGGGATCCTCCATTGCCATTGACGGGTGGCGCTGATCTTCTTCGCACATTCTTGCGACCATACTTCTGATCCATTCTCCATCTTAAAATATCAAAGTAACCAGGTTCAACTTTTCCTGACTTAAATTCCTTCAATTTTAGCTCGTTGGTTTCTTCATCCACAAACCATTTACCGCTGCTGAGATCATCTGCGACAGTAGCCAAGAAAGCAGACCATGATCGTGCGACGACATATTTGCAATCGTAATCCCGGCCAAATAGAATAACTTGACCCCATTTACCAGCTGGTCCTGGTGCCAAATCAACTGCCAAATTGTTTCCACCCCAATCTCGAACGAGAGGAATCCAAGCGGGATGAGCGTAAACCTTTTGAATAGCATTAGGAGGTTGAGAATCCTGGCGGGCCAATAAATCTTGTCTCCAGTAGGGGTTTTGTGCATTTGCAGGTTGCTTCGATGACGAAGATGAGCTACCACCTAATGCCTTTGGTGGAATTGAAGGTCTATAAGAAGACGATTCTGTAAGATATTCCTGGTTGACCTTTTTCCAGTTTTCCCACTCTTGTACAATCTCCTCACAATCAAGCAACATGGAGCCAAAAATAATTCCCGTAGGTAGACCACCACGTTCTTGTCCATCGTGAAGTTGCATCGATTCTCGAACTTCCATCGGAAGGGAACAGTCCAATTGATGCTCCAATTCATTCAAATCATTGTTTGTGCATCCCTCGCAGAGTTGATCGAATAATTCTTCATAATTGTCCTCGGCCCATCGATCGATTCTCTTCCAAGAGTGTCCAACTGGTGGTGGTGGAGGGAGACCCTCTTGGAAAGCTTGCAATTGAATTTCTCCTGGTGTAACATTCTCAAAATTTTCTTGCGTAGATTGTCGCTGAAGTGTAGATGATCTCATTCCTGGTGAATATGGAGATTGTGGACCTGGACTCGCAGGAGGAGCAAATGGTGAACTTGGGTAAGCATTGCCATTAAGTGCAGATGTAGATTGTCGACCTGCATCTTCAAAATAGGGGGAATTCAAATCTGCGCGTGATTCTGAAGCTGTTGTTGCAACTGATGTTAAAGGTTCATGTCGACTTTGTGCGAGAGGAACATGTCCGCCAGTTCTATATGGAGAATCATACGACGAGTCTGTTTGTTGGATTATTTTGGTTAGCAGAGAGATTAAAGTTTCTCGGGGAGTTTTGGTATCAACATACGACGATCATAACTGGTCATAGTATGCCAGAAAGATTTAAAGGCAGAGCCCAATGGGCTAAAGGTATCAAAGTTAGTATCATTCGCAGAATTGATTGAAGTTAATCGAATTGGAGGTGGTAGATCACCTTGATAACAGAGGATTGAGACAAAAAGGGGAATTTTGAATGATGACTTACTTTCCTGCCATGACTGGCGATTATTCAAGTATTGTTGTAAATACTTATTTAGATAACTCGATGAAACTGTCACAGTTTTGATAGCTGACGATGAGGAATTTCCCGAAGAGATTTGACGTGTGTACGTAGGTAGGTAGGTAGGTAGGTAGGTAGGTAGGTGGTAGTTTGTTTTGTTTTGTTTTGTTCGTTGTTGATATTGAGAGGTTGTGTATGCGCCGTGTGGAGAGAGAGAAATAATTCTGGAGATATGGTTTTATTAAGGAGATGGATGGAGTCGACGTTAGAGATGGAGTTGAATTGAATCGATAGAGGGAGGTTGGAAGATTCAAAGACTGGAAGACTGGGTGATTGAGTGAATGGTGAGTAGTGAGTAGTGAGTAGTAAATGGTAAAAGGTAAATAAGTGGTGGTGGTGGTAGTGGTGGTGGTGGTGAAGGTGGTGGTAAGTAAGTAAAGTGGTAAAGTCGTGAAAAAGATTTATCAAATCGCGGTTTGATTTGATTACTTTTATTGCAAACTTATTACACTTATTTCACTTATTTTCACTTATTTTCACTTATTACACTTATTACACTTATTACCTAGTACGTACACTACTGTCTGCACCTCAAGTCTTTGCCCTGAATTTGGTGTATGGTAAGTTTACTACCTAGTACTTCCTTCCCTGAAACCCGCCCTTGGTCCTCCTTGGTCCTCCTTGTCTCCTGTCCTGGTCTCCTGGTCTGGGTGGTAAGTGAGTTTATCAATCAATCCCATCGATCAGTCATCCAATCCGAACGTCAAGAGCGCTGACTAGCCGAAATTTGGGTGGGACCCTTGAGAAAAAATGCCGATAGTGAGCGAGCGCGATAAGTAAAGAAGAGATTTGAGATGGGAGAGAGAGAAAAGGAGAGAAGATGTGGTGACTGGGTGTTTATTGATGTTGGTAGTGATATGTATGTGTGTGTGTATATATACATGTGTAGATATGTGTATATATGTGTCTACATGTGTCTATATATGTCTATATGTATCTATATGTATATATATATAGATAGGTGTTCCTAGATTGATATAAAGAATAAGGAAGGACTAGAAGGACTATCGAGGGGGTCTAGAAGAAGAGTCGAAGAACTAGAAGAACTACCTAGGTATAGCTAGAGGAAATCTTGTACTGTACTTCTCCTTTCAATCTCATGATTCTCATCCATTCAATATTTATAGTGAATATTTAATATATCAAAAGCCGGAGCACTCGACACTAGCAAATCATTCGTTGGAATAGTGGCTTATTTCATGCATGTTTGGGGTATACATGTATTAAATACTATATGGAGAAGTAAAATAAATAGATTTTTATTATCGTTTCAAAGCTTAAAAGGAGTCGAAAGGGGATGATGATAGCAAAAACTACCTACCTTCCTGCCGTACATACATACAATACTTTGTTCTATGACGACGGGAACAATAGCAAAAAGAAAAGAGTGCATTCAGTCTATAGACAGTGCTATCTGAGATTCTCAGTAGATCAAGATAACGATGTTGGCGATATCCCATATGCATCAATTGCAAGTCATGATACCATATGATACCTGCAGATTACTACTCTTATGAGATTGGCTTAATCGCATTGAATCTGATGTCTGAATCGTTCCATCAAAATAGACAGAAGCCCATCATTAACTCAGATGGATGATACCTTCAAGTCAAAATACAGTCAGCTAGCCTATCTCTGCTATTCGGTATTCTATTCTTGAACTTTTGATTCATATGCAACGCTTCGCCACGAGTTGAACACACGCATGCAAACTAATCGAGTACTGCTGAGGATATATATTTTGGTAGATACCAATCAATTACATATCATACCATGGAATCCTTCAAATCCACATTGGTCCAACAGTCTTACTCTCACTCTGCCCCAAAGTCTCCAATTCGATTCTAGATGTCCATTTCATCTGGCCATCAAATTTCGCTTGCATCACTCCCTGAACCCCCTAAATCCCTGAGTATGTATCATTATGGGGGTTTCTCTTTGAGTCTCCACCGCTGATTCATTCCTTCCTACTTGCATGACATCTCCGGAAAAGGGGAAGTCTATATAAGTTGACCAGGATTATCATTATCAGAGGGGTAATCTCAACATATCAATCTTATAATCTCATCACAGACTGAATATTGTACAGAGTACAGTACCGACATGTGCTCGGCGAATGGCATATCAGCATTCAGATATTTACCCATCATCACAATCAAGAATTCGAGGTATCACAAAACCGTTGATCAATCAATATTAACCTTAACTTCTAGTCATACCATGCATTGCCTACGGAACAAGAAAAGGGAAAGAAGGCTTCTTCAGGGCTGAGAATTTACGACTAAAATACATATCACTACCAACTGTTGGCGGCGTAGCAACACACGTACACATATTTTCAAGCCAGGGTCCTCACTATCCCTCGCCACACATTACAAAGATTTACAAAGTATTCATCTCGTTATGTATCTTCTGAAGTTAATTTCATCCAAGGTCAAAATTAACCTCGCGTGGCTTCGTTTCAAATCTTATAACTATACATTAGCTTCCTATAAACCTGCATCTTGCGCTCCCCGTGCAACGGAACCAGCACAATAGGCATTTGATATCATCTCATCCAATAATCTAGTCGCGATCAATCATCCCTTTAGCTCCTTAAAAAGCTTGGCGAGTCGACCTGCGAAACGACCGTGGGGTTACACGAGATGATTGGTTTTGGCTGGGGATTATATTGATCGTTTAGAAATAAACTCATCAAGGCGCCAGAAGGCGCATGGCAAGTTGCTTGGAGGGGAAGCTGGAGAGGGCTGATGAGGCTGGCGGGATAAGTCATGTGGTGATGGCTTTCGATGTCACAGTTGTTTCACGGCTAAAGCGGTTTATTGAACGGAGGAGGTGTTTTCACAATCGAAAGTTTCAAGGCTGTGGGAAAGGGAGATATGTCCTCGATATGCAATGCGGTTATTTAGCTTTTATCTTTTTATGACCAGCAGTGGGTATTGAGTTGAATTGGATTCGTCTACCTTTTAAGTATACTCAACTCAAACCTGTAGATACTTTTCTGATGTAGCAATCATATTCAAAATTTGAGATGCAAGAGAACTTTGGATTCGCCACATTGTCCCATAATCATTGCCTAAGCATAAATACCCAATATACACAAAACTAGAACGACAACCCCAATCCAAGCAAACCTCTAACATGGCACGTGATTATCACACTCTTATTAATGTAAGCGCGCGGCGGTAGCGGGCTTGGCTGAAGCTATCATTGCGCAAGCTTGATTGTGATTCAAACGGCTACCTAGCTAATCATATCGCAACACCAACAACAATATCCATCTACAAATTTGAAACGAGTTGCGCCATCAGTCGACAAACATTGTTCGACCAGAAGTAATTACCAAATTGAGCGCCAAAGGATAAATTTAGAGAAGGCGGAGCGAACGTCAAGAAAGCAACGGTCAAGGAGCAGATAATCGGAATCGCAAAGTAATAATGTCGGAAGAACGTCTTTGGAAATTCAGAAAGCCGGAATGGATGAATAGTGCCACGGCGAAGGGTGCTGGTGTTTATGCTGCGGGAGCTCTGGTACGATGGCCTTACAATCTCATGCTTTGTGTTTGTTATTGCGATTCCACGGAGAGCTCGATCATCTGCGACTGATTTGCGTTTCAGATGTCTCTACTAACACATCTACAAATAGTTCTCTCTCTCATTCTTCATCCTTCTCGATGCGGCTCTTTGGTCCAAGTCGGCCCTCAATGGGTCTGATCCCCCAATTCATATCACATTTATCGATTGGCTCCCACTCATCTTCTCTTCTCTCGGCATGCTCATTATCAACTCAATCGAAAAGTCCCGACTTTCCGCGGACTCCTTCTCTTACAGTGGAAGTGGTGTCGCTTGGAAAGCAAGGGTAGTTCTGTTCTTAGGGTTTGCTAGTTTGGCTGGAGGATTGGCTGGAGGTATTACCGTGTTGGTTTTGAAGTATGTGGTGCCTGGTGCACAATGGCCTACTTTGGGAATGGGTGTTGCAAACGTAGGAGCAAATGCTGGGGTTATGTTGAGGTAAGTTCTGCAGTTTAGTCCGCTTGGAAGCAAGGGTTTCGTGGCGGAACGATAAGGAGTTGGAGGCTAACATCATCTAGTTCGGTGGTCCTTTGGATTTCGCAAAACATTGAGGACGAGTACTCCTATAACCTCGCTCTTTAAGAGAATCTATCATGTGCAAAGGTTTTGGCATAGACTGATGAGATGTGTAAGGTTAGAAAATGTGGAACATGATGGTATATGGGTATGAAGAATGAACGGACAAGGAAGGGCCCATGATGAAGAATGATCAAATGCTTTTAGAGCATCACTTGTAGTTTAAGGGGCATGGGAATCTGTTAGCGATATAATCTTGAATTTCTATCTGGTGTTGGTGATAACGTTCTGACTTCCTGGAGAATATGTGACCATTGCTCCGACGTTCTTGCATGATAGACACTTAACGGATACAATTGATCTTTCCAATCAACGAGATCTGTCTCCGCGTTGAAGACAAAATACCGTTTTGTCAACATCTAGATACAGATATGCCATAATGGTTTACAAGCTTCCCATAGGTAGATTCAAGAAAGTATGGGGATTTCCCGAGCTAGACGTAGCTCTAACGAATCGGCAGCCGAGAAACACTTCGAAAAAAATAGCTCATCTTGAAGCTTTATGCACATCATTCATCATTACTCTACTTTCAATTGAATGATTTGTCCTCAATAATATTTTTTCTTTTCTACACAAACATAGGTATTCAATTGATGGCTTCATAATATTTTATTTAGGAATATATCTTTATATTTGATAATTGAAGAGCCTAAAATCTTCTGGGAGTGTCCATCCCAATTAAGATCTTATCATTTTAATAAGGGCGAACCAAAGAGCTGCGAGCTCAAGCAAAAATGGTGAAGACTGTAGATCCAAAGCCAGCACCTGGCGCCTATGATTCGCTCGCAGCACAATATGCGAGAGCGAAAGCGCGCAAGGAAGCTCAGGAACAGGCACTTAGAGAGGGGAAGAAGCTGGATAAGGATGGGAATATAATACAACCTAAAGTACCAAAAGTACCCAGGAAGAAGGATAAGAAAGACGAGTTGAACGAGGCAAAGAGAGATAAATGGAGAAGGGAGTGGTGGGCAGTTGGAGGATGGTGGGCTTGGCTGGCGTAAGTTTCTCTTAAGGCGGACTGTGGAGGGGCATTGTGCTAATATATTTAATGTATAGAGTTATGCACGCCGTGGGAATCTATTACTTCACAAAGGGCTTTCTACTCACACGATTGGTTTTGGAAGAATCATCTACCTGCGCCGAACCACCAATTGCGAGAACTGTTGATTATAAAGGAGCCGGTACACCGGAGGGAGGATGTTGGCATCCAAAGACATTCGATAGGGCTGTGGTAGTAATTGTGGATGCGTTACGCTACGATTTCACAGTACCATTCGCGGGTGACGATTCACAGGCCTTTCACAATGCGTTACCATTCTTGTACGAAACTGCGCGCAGAGAACCAAACAAGGCTTTCTTATTGCCCTTTATCGCGGATCCACCTACAACTACATTGCAAAGATTAAAGGGGCTTACAACTGGAACACTCCCTACATTTGTGGATGCGGGTTCGAACTTTGCAGGTACCGCTATTGAAGAGGATAATCTTTTGGGTCAATTGAAGGATGCTGGCAAGAAAATTGTACATCTGGGTGATGATACATGGACTGCGCTGTTTCCTGGATACTTTGAACCGAATATCAGTCGTGCATATGATTCTCTCAATGTTTGGGATTTGCACACGGTTGATAATGGGGTTACGGAACATATCATGCCATTACTCGCGGAAGAGAAGAAAGCTGAATGGGACGTTATGTTTGCCCACTACTTGGGTGTGGACCATGCGGGCCACAGATATGGACCAAATCATCCGGCTATGACGAGCAAGTTACAGCAAATGGATATCATGATCCGAGGACTCGTCGAGAAGCTTGATGATGATACTTTATTGGTCATCATGGGCGACCATGGCATGGATGGCAAAGGTGATCATGGTGGAGAGAGCGACGATGAAGTTGAAGCTGCATTGTGGATGTATTCTAAGAAAGGAATATTCGGTCGCACAGATCCAGCTTTTGCATCGCCACCACAAAACGCAAAGACACGACCAGTCAATCAAATCGACTTGGTACCTACACTTGCACTGCTGTTGGGTTTGCCAATTCCTTTTAATAACCTCGGAAAGCCTATCGAAGAAGCTTTTGCAGGCAAAAAAGGCAATGCCTGGGAAAATTTGGCCAATGTGGCTAGAATGACAGCTGCTGGTATCAAGAGATATCAAGCTGCATACTTTGATGCTCGAGGTATCGAGGAGAACACCATTGATGGTTCTCCATCTGCTCTTTGGTTGTCAGCCGAAAAAATTCAGGGTTCCAAATCAGCTCAAAAGTCTACTGAAATTTATCATGCATTTACCGCCTATCAAACAGAGACTTTGCGAATTTGTCGAGATCTCTGGGCACGATTTGATGTTCCTAGTATGATTTTAGGTATTTGCATTCTTGCTGCTAGCGTATTAGCTTTGGTATTATATGCCAATGGTAATGCTAGTGATGGCAATGAACCTGAATCTGCAGATCTTGACGAAGCTCAAGCCAAATTGGAACTCGAAGCTTATGCAAAGGGAGAAAGAGATATTGGAGATGAGGAAATTAATCCAAACTTGCTTTTGTCGATTTCTCTGGCCTCTGCTGTTGGTGCTGCTGTAGGACTGGCTCTCTGGACTATGAAAGCCACCATTCTGGAAGATGTCGTCGAGGGACAAGTTATTGAGTTGAGTCTAAACGGTGCTGTCATCGGTGGACTCATTGGAGCTCTCCTGTCATTGATGAATATTGGCAATCCCTTCCCAAAAACATTCTGGGGTTGGATGGCAACCGTCTTCACAATTAGTCAGTCTATTGGCTTTGCATCAAATTCCTACACTATCTGGGAAGACTCCATCTTGTTGTTTTTCATCACAACTTTCGGAGTAGCTGGCGTTGTTTCTTCACTTAGACAATCGGAAGTACGCAGTCGCACTTTGGGAGTGTATCACTCTCTTGTGTTTATGGGTCTTGCTTGGATTGCTTCGTACTCTAAGTTGTGCAGAGAAGAACAGATGCCTTACTGTAGATCTACATACTATGCCTCTGCCACATCGTCAACTTCTGCTCCTTGGCAATTACTCATTCCATTCTTTTTCGCAATCTCCTTACCTGCATTCATCAAAGCTTACTATGCGACTAGTCTTTCCTATGAAGGATTTGCGCCAGTCTGGATTGATGGAGCTTTTAGATTCGGGCTCTTCCTCATTGCTATCTTCTGGACTTTAGATGCCGCTGATGATGGAAATTGGTTCCCTGACTTTTATGAAGGTGCCTTGAAAGCTATTCGAGTACCAATTGCTCAGACAGTTCTTGCCATGGTTGTGGGTGCTGGGTCTGTTGCATTCTATCTTGCACCACCTTGTATTGCTATTGGTACCGTTTCGATCGGTGATCTTTTACCTGCTGGTGCCCCTAAACAACAAGTTACTCGGGTTATGATTCTTGGCTATGGCAATACTCATGGTGCCCGATACTTCCTTCTTGTTACCAATGTGCTTCTAGCAGTACTCATGGTTCAAAAGCCTGTGGGATTCGGTGCTCTTTCTCTCATGTCTCTCCAAATTCTTTCTCTAGTAGAGTTCCTCGATCTCAACTCCTTGACCAATTCTCCTATTGGTCCAATCATGCTCGCCATCCTCGGCTCCTTCCACTTCTTCAAAACTGGTCACCAAGCTACTCTCTCTTCTATCCAATGGGAATCCGCTTTCATTCCTCTCCACACAATCCGCTACCCTTGGTCTCCATTACTCGTCGCCCTCAATTCATTCGGTCCTCAAATCCTTGCCGCAACCGCAGTTCCCCTCATCGTATTCTGGAAACAACAACCAAAGAAGAAGGGACTCTTGAAAACAGTCACCGCTGCCTTGGCATGGCATATTCTCTACTATGCAGTCATGGCATTGGCTACTACCATGTGGGCAGGTTGGTTGAGAAGACATCTTATGTTGTATCGCATCTTTAGCCCGAAATTCATGATGGCGGGTGCGGTACTTGGGGTGGTGGAGTTAATCACTTTGACGGTTGTGTTGGTAGGGATTAGGTGGAATGTTGCGGGTGTGATGAATGTTTTTGGTTGGCCTTGAGGGGGAGGTTGGATTGGAGGAGGGGGGTGGATGGGATTAGAAATCTTCAATGTTGTGTAGAGATAGTTGGAAGAAGGAGATTCATAGAGGGGGAATGGGTGGATGGATATGATGAATGGGTGTTTTTGAATAGCATAGCGTTGGTATGGTATGGTATCATGGTTGGGTGTAGGGTAAATGGAAAATCCATCTGAATTAGAATAATATATTTGTTTATCGATTAGCAATTTGGCCGTCTCATCAATGTGTGCTGTGGGACATTTGTAGGTGTGGAGTGCAGTGTGGTGCTGTGTTGTGTAGTGTAGTGTAGGGGAATCTCAAATCTTGATGGTTACTGGACATCTATGTATACGAATATGAATAGAGGTGCTCAGTTTGGAAATGCTCATGGAGCGATGAACATAGCTGGCTACATGGCTACATGGCTACAACCTGTGGGCTATCATTTTACGGTTGAGGCTTCTGGATATTTTTATTTGGGTGTTGAGAAATCCATTTCTGTTTTCGGACCACCCACTCACCCCTCAAAATCGGGCGTCAAGTGCGAAAGTTAAAGGGTCCAATAGATGTGCAACAGGAAAGTTTGGGGGTACGGTATCATGTGATTTGTAACCAATTGAAATTTGATCCGAGTTGATACGGCGCGATACGGTTTTGTCGCGAAGAGCTAAGTGTGTTTGTTATAGCTTCTACGTTATTTTATTTTATTTTACTTTGCTTTATAAACAACGATAATTTCCTTGCATTGGATTGGATTGAATTGGAACTTTTGAGAAAGAATTGAAATTCAAGATTTATTATTCACGATGTCGGATTTACCAAGAAGGAGACAGCGTCCTGATAGTACCAAAATGTGGGAGGAAAGCGAAAGTCGTGGGTCTGCTCGAGACCGAGATGAGACAAATGATCGAGGAGATCGACGCGATGAGAGAAACCGCAATCATGATCGCAGTCGCAGGGATCGAAGCAGATCGCCGCGCGATTCGAGGGATCATAGACGCAGTTCGTACAGAGATCGAGAGAGGGAACGAGACCGCGGGGGGAGGAGAGATGAATATCGGGATGGGCGAGGTAGTGACCGGAATAGGGATTATCGGGAAAGAAATGAGGAGAGGTCGGATAAGAGAGATGGTCATCGCAGAGATGTGCCGGATAGGACTAGAGGTGAGCTTATGCCAAATGCGCTTTCGCAGACGGTGCTTGCGTTGAGAGGTAGATCTAACGTCGAACAAGATGATACTCGACAATCTCGAGGAACTGATGAGGAGAGAAATGGGAGAAAAGGTATGTTTTCATTTGATCCAGAGCAGGATGGGACGTTTGTACTTGCCATCAGAACACTGTCTAACACGCCTCAAGACAATGAGCGATCATCAGGAGAGAAATCAAATGAACAAGCAAGATCTAGGAGTCCGCGGCGCGACGATGAGCGAAATTATAAAGAAGATAGAGGTAGCGAGAAGACACGAAATAGCGAATATATAGATGACGCTCCACAACCAGTCAGCTTCAGTATAGGGGCCAGTCATGCAAATACAGCTACAGCTCAAGATCACGATCGGATGGATGTTGATGGGGGAAACAAGAAGGCGTCACGGCATAAGAAGAAAATTGAGGAGGAGGAAGAGGAAGAAGAGGACGATGATATTGTGGTTGAGGATGATGGAATGGCAGCCATGCAGGCAATGATGGGTTTTGGGGGCTTCGCAACGACACAAAATAAACAGGTAGCAGGAAATAATGTTAGTGCTGTGAGGAAGGAAAAGAAGACACAGTATCGTCAATACATGAATCGGGTTGGAGGATTTAATAGACCTCTGAGTCCGAGTAGGGATTAAATGAGGATCAGAGGAGCAAAGGAGTGTAAGAATAAGTCATGGCAAACAGGCGCAGATGAGGGGTTACATATTGAGAGAGGGGAAGACTGTATGAATTTGTAGATTTGTGGATTGAAGATTGGCAAAATTGGTATTAATACATGACCACATGATATCCGGAGAGTTATCAACCTTGTTCATTGGCACTTTTTTGAGCGTTTTCCCATACCTACCTAGGTAGATAGTTGAGAGGATAAATACTCAGGAACACTTTCCCGATTACCGGAAATATAATTCATTTATCCGTAACTTTCGGCCCGCGTCTCTATCCGTGCTTTGAATGTTTGGACCAATAATCACATGGAATCATGCAGCCTTCCCTGCAGCCTCGCGCCACAGGCTGATCGCAACGCAATCTATCCACAAATTCGCAACGGTGTTCTTTGGATATCACGTCCTATGATTTCTCTCATAAAACCCTTTTTCCTTTCTTCATCATAAGTTAAGTATCCAGATTGCAAGTTCTGGGTCTTGACTTTTTGTTTTCTTCAATTGGGGACAAATATGACGCCTGTCACATTGCGGCCCGTAACCGCTCTGGTAGCAGTACTTTCGCTGTTGGGCACTTCTGTCCACGCGGCTGAGAAAAAAGATGTGGGCATTCTGACGACGGAAATCGCGCGAGAACAGAATAGTAGTTTACTATGGGGTGCTTACAAACCGAATTTGTATTTTGGAGTTCGTCCGAGGATTCCTAAAAGTTTCACTGGAGGCTTGATGTGGGCGAAGGTGGATAATTTCGTGGATGTGCAACATAGTAAGTTTTGTGTTTTGTGGGAAGTTTGGAGGATGAGATTTTTGGTGTTGTTTTTGTTGTTGCGGTAATGATGAGGAGGAAGATAGGGGATTCATGGCTAATTGTATGATTTGTAGACTTTAGACATACTTGCGAGCAAGGTGATGGTATGAGAGGGTATGGATGGGAGGAATTCGATGCTCGCAATGGTGGGAAACAAACTATGTACGATGAGAGCAATGGTATTGATATCAGCACTTTCTTTGTCAAGTCCCCTGGGGGAAAACATGGCGGAAACTGGGCGACGAGAGTGAGGGGTAAGGTTAGGGATGGGTCGCCTGCAGATTTGAAGACAACGATGATTTTCTACGCTTCCCTTGAGGGATTGGGAAGTTTGACGGTTGCGAATGAGCAGGATGATTTGGGGTTCGAGGGAGAAGTCAATTTCAATGGTGATTCGGATGGCTTGGGCGAGTATAAGATTACGGTTACTCCTGGTCGGGGCTATCATCCTGCTTCGGATCATCCGTCTTATAAGGAGAAGCCGTTGGATAGAACTTTTGTTCACTCTCTTACGCTTGATGAGAAGTTACTTTGGGCTGCCAAGCCTCATTTGTTCGGCAAGTTGAAGGAGCAAATCGATGAATATCTTGGAACTTATGGAGAAGATAATGCTCCTCCTCCATATCAGATCTATACCGTCTCACATGCACCCGATGAAGGAAACTTCCATTTGGTTCAGAAAGTCTTTGAGGGAGATTTTGAATTCGACATTATTTTCAACAGTGCGTCGGCGGAGAAGGAACTTTCTAGTCAAGAAATCTCGAGATTGATTGGCGAAAATAGTGTTTCCTTCTACAACAGATTTATTTCCACATTCGATCTGCAACCACCTTTTGACATTGAGAGTCTTCAAAGATTCTCAAGTAAAATGTTCTCAAACTTGATTGGTGGTCTTGGATACTTCCATGGAGATTCAGTGGTTGATCGTTCATATGCTGAGGAGTATGAAGAGAGTAACGAGGGCTTTTGGGAAGAAGCTGCAGCAGCGAGGGGCCGAAGACAAGAAAAGCTAGAAGGTCCATCTGAACTTTTCACTACCGTTCCATCTCGACCATTCTTCCCTAGAGGATTCCTCTGGGATGAAGGATTCCACCTTCTTCCGATTGCCGACTGGGATATCGATCTTACTCTCGAGGTTGTCAGAAGCTGGTTCAATCTTATGGATGAAGATGGATGGATTGGCAGAGAACAAATTCTTGGTGCTGAAGCTCGCAGCAAGGTTCCTGTTGAATTCCAAACACAGTATCCTCATTATGCCAATCCACCCACGCTCTTTTTCATCATCGATGCTTTTATTAGCAAGCTTGGTGCGCTGAATGGTACTTCGCCAGAAGCAAAGGAGCAACTCAGCCAAGAACCTTCAATCTACTCGGCGTATTTGAAGAATCCAGAAGCTGGTCTTCAATATCTTAATGAGCTCTATCCTAAGCTCAAGAAGCACTACTACTGGTTCCGCAAAACTCAAGCCGGAGATTTGAAATCTTATGATCGTGATGCATTTAGTTCCAAGGAAGGTTATAGGTGGAGAGGTCGAACACCACAACATATTCTTACTAGTGGTCTCGATGATTATCCTCGTCCTCAACCACCTCATCCAGGAGAGTTACATGTTGATTTGATGTCCTGGATGGGTATGATGACCAAATCTCTCAAGAATATTGCTAGTCTCCTCGGCATGGCGGATGATGTTGCCGAGTTAGCTACCATCGAAATAGCTATTCACCACAACATTGATGATTTACATTGGAGTGAAAAGGAAAAATGTTATTGCGATGCTACGATTGATGATTACGAGGAACATCAATTGGTTTGTCATAAGGGATATGTTTCTCTCTTTCCTTTCCTGACAGGTCTCATTGATAAGGATAGTGATAAATTGGGTCACATTCTTAATTTGTTGGGCGATGAAGAGGAATTGTGGAGTGAACATGGTATTAGATCTTTGAGCAAGAAAGATTCGTTCTATGGAACAGATGAAAATTACTGGAGAGGCCCTATTTGGATGAATATGAATTTCTTGGCCGTTTCTCAATTACTTGTAAGTTTACCCTTTCTGATGATTCTTTAACCGAAAATGCTAATCCTTTCATAGAAATACGCACAAATTCCTGGTCCCCACCAAGAAAAATCTAAAGACCTCTACACCAGACTTAGGTTGAATCTTATCAAGACGGTCTATGATAGTTGGCAAGAAACCGGATTTGCGTGGGAACAATATAATCCTGAAACGGGAGTGGGACAGAGAACTCAACATTTCACCGGGTGGACGAGTTTGGTGGTTAAGATTATGGGGATGCCGGATTTGAGTGGAGGAGCTTTTGAGGCGGAGAAGGGGGCGAAGGTTAAAGATGAGTTGTGAGGGGTTTTGCGAGATTGATGGGTAGGGGATGGGAAGTTTGTGAAATAGAATAGTAGTGGAGGAAATGAGAGGGGAATTAAAAGGAATATGATATGATATGATGAGATTTGGAAGGCTGTCATATAATGCAGATGCAGATGCACACTTGTGGTGTTGTATTGTGTGCATGTGTGTATGTATATAGTATAGTATAGTACAGTATAGATATTTATTATCTTACATACCTAGATAGGTAGGTAGGTAGGTAGGTAGTTGATGAATTGAAGGAAAAGTTCACTATTCAGATATTAATCTAGATTCTGGAATGGAGATTGAGGTTTTTTAGAGGATTGTAAGGATTTTAAGGATTTTGAAATTGTGTGTATTGTGTATGTATGTTGTTTTGAGGGTATGAGAGTGGGAGATTGGGAGGGTGGGAGATTGTGGGATTGTGGGATTGTGTACGTAAATCTTGTGTGTATACATACATATATATGTATTGTAAGACTTGTATTGGGCATTCTTTCTTTCTGACTTTCTAACTTTCTAACTTGCCATGTGAGAATGGATGAGTGTACGGATGAGAGGATGGGGTTTCGGGGTTGGAATACGCGAGCACAGTGAGAAATGAGATATAGTAGATTTGTGAAGATACGAGTACGATTTTAGGAGGGATATGAGGGATTTTGTTTGTCATTTCTTGCTGTGGGTGTGCGAGATGAAGTTTGAAGATTGAAGATTGATTGATTGATTGAATACTGCTGTGTATTTGAGTCTGGAGAGGATGTTACGGGCCTGGAGTGGATTGGATGATGTGGTTGAAGTAGAGCTTGGGGATGGGAAATGAGAGTGATGGGTATATATATTGGTTAGCAGGTTTTATCGAAATGGTTGATAAGTAGTAAGATTCAATTATTAGCAAGTTGATCATTGTAGACTCTTATTCGAATCGTATTCTACCGTACTAGTAGTAAATTTAGAGAGAGGAATCGCAGTATGACTGTAAATCTCCAATATGGATTTATGTACAAAATAACTAGAAAATTGTCTTAATATCGTAAAGTATTTATTTATTATAAGTTAGAGATTTTTATGATATTATATATATA
>PQXK01000406.1:0-17374 GCA_004786245.1 Botrytis hyacinthi | reverse complement strand
ATTGGGCATCCCGTCCGCTCTGCCATACACAAGCTTCAGATCGGTGGATTAGTAGTTGGGTGGGTGACCACCAGCGAATCCCCACTGTTGTATGTTTATCTTTTTGGTTTTTTCCCTTCGAGTGGTGAAGTGATCTCGAGTGATGCCAAGCAAGAGAAAAGGAGACGCGCATAAGGCCAATAAAGACAGAGTACATAGGGGTCTAAACGATAATTGTATACTATCGCGGTCTGGTTTTTACATCAAGAATGCCGTGCTTAGATTTGCTTGGGGAATGAATGATAGTGTTGGTCATAAACTTTTGAAGTAAAGATGGATTGTTGCAGGAATTGAGTGATGTCAGCTAAGAGGAATGTGAGATAAGGAGTCCTGTATGCGTCCACCTCTGACGGAAAGTTTCTAGGTCTGCCGCATGCTAAAACCGAGTCGGAGTATTCTGTTTGCCGGTATGTCCGAACCACGTGATGGGATCATGTACACTGCTTTTGTACACGGAGAATTCGGATTTTATAAAAGTGAGGGCGATCATGCCGGAGAATAGAATGAGCTCCTTCACTTTGTAGACTGTAGAGATAAAATTTTCATTAACGAAGGTTGAAAAGAGTACCGGCTCGCTACAACATTGGGAGCATGGACTGCCGAAGCGCTCCTCATCCCTCAACAGTTGTAGTTAATTTCATTTAGCAATGGTTTGGCTTCAGAATTGAAAGTCTCATTGTTTGATCTGTAATGAATTAATGTAAGGATTTATATGGTGTATGGATGAAAACTGAAGGAACAATGCTGGATCAAATTTCGCATTTGTCCATGCACCAACGATTGCTACTTGCGGTAGTTGGTGGCATAGCATTATTGTGAGAGAAGAGACTGAAAGCAAGACATAACGGCAACGAGGAGCGCCAAATTTAGATTCAATAATGAGGTATGAGAGAATTGACTGAAGTTCAAAAACTAGAATGACTCGATGATATGCTTTGTAAGTTTTATATCACATTATGCATGCGTCCGAAGCCTCGGAGTCCGAGTTTTAACATCAGTGGCACAAAGAATCACGGCGTGGAGAACTTCTTACTGCCGCATTGCTAAGCTTGTAAGAATGTATCCTGTGTATTATTGGTGTTGTGCTGTGAGTATTTGGCAACGTGACATTTAATGTCAAAGATGGGCGAATATCGTTAAGCTCCCTCTCCAGCATTTGTGCAACAGTATGAAAGGTGTATAGGCTTGACGCAATAAGAAACAACGAGAAAGAAACCAGAGCCAGAAAGTTCATATATCTTCTGATTGCGAGGAAAATATAGGATAAACCATTAGAGACTGTATCCAGAATGCTGTCAACACTGGCGACAAGCATTCCCCTTTGACTTCCATGATGGGGGCAAGCTCCATATGTTACCATTTGGTTGCCCGAGTCAAACGAAGCATCTAGAACCATATGTGCTTCGCAAAGCAATGGATATAGCACCAATGTCAGCCAATGGGCATTTTCTTCGAAAGATTTGTTGCACGTCGACATCTTGTCGGTCCCGAAGTTCATCTCATATCTTGCGAGGCGGGCCGTCAGATGCGAAATGATTGGTCGCTTATGACGACGGCGCAGTTGGATATTTCTACATTTGATACTAAAAATTGAGTACATGAAGGAGCTGAACACCAACAAATTAGAATAATACCTCAGTCTTTGCATTCGGTCCCGACAATGAATATTGCGGTGATTTCCAAGTGGACGGGTTTTGCTTGATGGTTACATATCGCAACGCAGGTTGATCCGAAACGGTCTGCTTGCGCCACATGTCGAGAAATTGGTACTACCCAAACCAAGTATTGATATATACAATCCTTCCCCCAGAGCCTTCGGTTATTTGACTAATTATATCCTGAGTCAAATATTTGCCATATGGAGCAACTTACTGTACTATACACAGCTTTCGCTAGTTCATTCATTCTGTGAAGTTCCAATGACAAGTCAAGGATTTCTCATTCTCTTGTACGGATCCATACTTCCACCTCTTGAACTGAAGAAACCCTTTGGTCCCACTCACTCAGTTGAAGCATAAGATTGAAGTTGTCACAAAGATCGAATACCAAACCAAGCTTCAGATTAGTGTCGTCGTACTAGATACATCCACAATAAGGTGGAAAAGATTTAGTAATTGCCGCGTATTGGCTGGCGAAGCTGGCGAAGCTGGCGCAAAGATTGCCCATGTACGTTGATTTTGTGTTGCCAAGATTAATACTGGTAGGCGATCAACAAATCGGAGAAGGAATGTCCGACCCTCCTCTTCTCTTTCACCGGGACCGAAATTTTGATGGATATTGTCCGACTTGTCCTGGGTGCGATATTGCATCGGGCTAAATAGGTTTGGGGGTAATTTAACAACAGAGCGGTTCGCTGGATCATGTGAAGACACAAAGGAACTTAAAGAGACGTCCACGTCAATTATTACTACTAGGTAGACCAGTTTCACTTGCTACATTCAAATGTTTTCACATTCAATTGCAACCAGATTTCTCTTATGAATACAATGTTGTATTTATTTTCAATGCTTGAATCAAAACTCATCTCATTCTTTTTGGGTGAGCGACATAAGCCGACTTGGTTTCCAACTTCCCAGCGGGCTAAACAACCAATGATTACTCATTATACTACAGGCTTCAGCTCGAATAGCTTCCAACTCCTTTTTGTTCATCTCACGCTCCCACGTATTGATCTCGCCAAGGTCATCAATCATCTCCGTTATCTTCGTTGTAACAAACTTTCTTGTTCGCTGATCCATGCTCGTGAACATGTCATCGACGAAAAGCCTGAACCAATCCACAAGCCCTTGAGTTTGAGTATGCGATTCGAACGCAGCAAGTTCTAATGAGATGTTTGCGTATGTCTGTTGCAAAATTGCGGCATTGTGATTCATGTATTCGTATACCGCCATCATTTCGCCGAGCTTTTCTTTCCTCTCTTCCTGTGGGAGACCTCGCCATGCATTCTTCCCGACAAAGTTCTGAATTGTAGGGTTGTGAAACAAGACTTTCATGTTAAAGATATGTTCCTCAAGACCTAATAGTGCAGCAGGAATATCATGCGAACCAACGATAGTTTGAATGTGATGACTTGTATTGTTGAGCTTGCCCGTCACCGAGCTCACAATCTGTTCCAACTTGAATCGGTCCCAAACTTCGGGGGCTATTGTAGGAAGCGAGGGCATAGAACCAGATTACAATGTCTTTATGTTGCCTGCTGCTGTATGAATAAATGTGAATAAGATCTCATGTTGGAATATATGGTCAATGACAATTCTTCTGTCTTCCTGTGGTTCGAATGTTGCGGCTTTGGGGGTATCCTTACTCAGCGCGGAAGTAAACAGCTCCTTTTTCACAGGGTCGGATGGGCCCAGTTTTTCAATATCAAAGATGTCACCCGCTGAGACGTTACTCCAGAATTCTCCAAATAACTCCACAGATATCTTGAGATACTCTTTGTACTCCGGATCGTCATCGTCTTCATCGTCTTCAAAAAGGCCGTAGCAGGGGTCCACTACATATAAGAATGGAATTTCGCGATTTGCAGGACCCTCAATGACAGAGGCAACGACATCTGCATCAATCAGAAGAAAAATTTGCAACGTTGGGATAAATTTGGAGGTCGTAGATGAAGCGCTGCCAGAAACCCAATAACTGTCATCTACCCAAAGATCAGTCGCTCTCGGCGTGTCATTAAATTTCCTACCATAGTTAGTTTCTACGTTACAAAACGCCGAAACATTTGGCCGGAGGCACGAAAGAAACATACCTTCTCAATGCAACCATACTTGTATTTTCTTCTACTTGGAATGACCGTACCTTCCACAGAGCTCTAAGATTTTTCGGATCCACTCCTTCTCTCACTTCGTTCTCCCATTGCTTCAGAAGCAGCTTGTAGAAAGCTTGTCGGAATAGGTTCCAGCGGGTGGGACCACATGTCTCATAGCATGTATAGTATGCTACAGTTCCAGTGCATTTCGCAGGACAATCGGAGTCTTCTTGAACCATCTGCTCAATTGCCTTCACCAAGTGCTGATCATGATCTGGCAGTGACTCAAATCCGGTTGCTGAGTTGTCATTTGCTGGTTAGGAAAGATGGCGCATCTGTGAGAAACAAGCGTTGGTAACAATATACAGACGATGAGAGTGTTGAGTATAGTGGTATAGCTGAGGCGTGAACAGAGCTTGCTGCGTAAGCAAAATTCGAGTTGTACGACGCATCGTAATCGATGGCAAGTGTAATAATTTGCAAGATAACGTAAAAAGTGTGAAGTTGAGACTCGAACTAGAGATTCGACGGGAGGTAAAGACAAACAAGATTTTTTGAGAGACTATCAATGTATGCCGAGGCGAGTACAGGAAGATTATTGGCGCACTCATTCTTTCATTCATTCATTCTGCATGCTGTTTCTAGAGAACGTTCACAAGTAAGTTTATAAAAAAGGAAAAAGAAGGCTCGAATCTAGTTCCGGGAATCTCCACTGAAAATTTTAGAGCGCAGATGATAGAGATGGGACGAGTATTGCCAAAACCCGAGTGAGGGATGAAAGGAATATCATTTATTAAATGGTCTCTCGAAATGACAGCCTGTATACAACTTGGCATCTGTTTTTCAAGTGCCTCACAAAATAACACCAACAGATGAAAGTAATTGAACATCTCTCTTGATCTTTTCAATTCTCTCTAATATTGATTATCGAACTCCTTACCTCCCCAACCGTTCGCTGGGTAATGTCAGCTTTCCTGATATATCTACACTTCTTCAGAACGCACCGAAACCCTCCATAACTTTGCATTCCAACATAAAACGGGTTCTTACAAGCTTTCCAAGAATCTACTAAAGAATTTCCATCGTCTACAAAATCTCATCCATTGACGACTACCGCGTAAGTACAACATCTCTCTCTATGGATCTGACGACAATATATGGCTTATTGTGAAATGAGCCCGTGCCAGCAATGAAGGCTGTCAATACGAACCTTTGTTGCGCAGAATTCTAGTTGATACAAGCCGAAAATACTTGTGCCTCAGTTTCTATGAAGTTTCGCACGTTTCTTTGAAAATGTCTACTTCTTGAAAGTCTATAAACCCCCTAACCAACTCGCTAATGGAACCATTGTAATGCTAACCTCTCCAGCTCCTCTATCCCTGACGTCAACAGCCACCGCATAAACACAGTATAAGCCCTACACACACATATACTCCATTTGGATACGCTACATCGACATAGTCTACTTTCTTCGGGCATCGATAATCCTCGACTCGGTCAGGTTTCCAACACCACCGCTCCCGATTAGGTCGTGTAGAATGGCTACTTATGAGGCGTAAGCAGAACCTTCGACATATAGCGTGTATGAAGAAGCAAAGAGATCTATTTTATTTCATTCATCTCTAAATCTTACTATACTTTCCAAAATACAACCTCCAGCAAGACCTAAAAAAAACAGGGACATCAAAAAAAATACTCTATTCGATACTCGACATCAAATCAGCTTCTCAAGATTTTGAATTCAAACTAAAATTAAGATATCAATAATCAAACAGCTTTTCATTCGCTCAAGACTTATTAGTGTCTTGTATGTATGGTTTTGTTTGAGTGATTTGTGTACTGGCTTTCTCATTCACATCTAGATGATGTCTTCCACTTCTTGTTGATGAAACTGTGATGTGCGCGCATGCACTAACTGGGACTTTGGCAAAAATTTGCACCAAATTCACAGCATCTATTTGGCTCTGCTACCTTTGCCAAAGAAAATTCCCACCTCTTGGAAAACAGAATCCAAAAGCATTCACATCATAAGGTCTTATGAAACATTAATGATCGATAAGAAAGCGATCTCATATTTTTATACTGTTTTTAATCTAATACGAGATATTTTCTAGTTAAAACTAGCTACGGAGAGCAATCTAGTTATGAAAGAAGGAACGCAAGTTAAAAGCACATACAAATCCTAGCCTTCATCTCTTCGTCAGATGGACATGGAAATGTGAAGCAATCTATAATACCATCCATCGAGCCTCAACCCTCAGTCTAATTCATGGCAATGCCACCCAATTTTTTCATAAAATAAAAGAGAAAGAAAGGTCAGATTACGGAAGAATTTTTGAAAGGGTGCGCAGAAATCACGCAAGAAAATTCTACCCCTCCCTACCCTTTTTAAGAGAACCAAAACGCCAAAACGACCATGGGATGAATATACGTGTTTTCGTCGTCATCAAAGACGGTTATCGATAGTCGTGGTTGTTATAACTCCGTTTCGATCGATCGGGATAAGACATCTTACCAACGTCTGCCTCCACCTAAAGGAGCAGCGTTAGAAGATGAAAAATTGCCTACCAGCGGCTCTGTTAGTCCCATCGTTTGATGGAACAAGGAAGAGTAAGAAGGTAGGGGGATTTAGGATAACTTACCACCGCCACCACGTCCACGGCCACCGCCGTAGCCACGTCCACCATAACCTCTACCTCCGCCACCACCTCCGTATCTGGTCATCTCAGCAAGGCGAGGATCAATGACCTGTTTAGCTTCGGTGAGAACGTTCACGAGATCACGAGCCTGCTTTTGATCTAAGGGATGTTGTTAGCCAACGTAAACCTCAAAGCGAACGGGAGACATACTGTCAGTGGTGAAGAGAGTGATTGCGGTTCCCTTCTGTCCAGCACGACCTGTACGACCAATACGATGGATATAATCCTCCGAATTGTTAGGGTAGTCATAGTTGAACACATGGGTAATGTTTCGGACATCTTCATTGATGGGTTAGCAAGAACAGAAAAAATTGGTATAGCAACGGTCCAGGGCGGCTCATGAAGAAGCTGCATTTGACTGCATCCAATACTCTCTCGGCGACTGGCATGAAACTGTCCAATGCGGCTTATGCCAGGGTAGGTGATCCAACACATCCAGGCTCTCTGGGATGGGAGTCTTGGAGACAGCTTGATCAAGTCAAGAAATGCCAATTCCATATCTGGTACCTGTTAAAGTACTGTCGAGTTTGGAATTACGAGCGCAGCACGGTTATGCTACACTTAAGGATCCAAGACACCCTAGAATTAGAGAACCGAAAGACACGATAGGGCCCGGGCAATATAACGCAATCTAGGAAGCGCCGAAGCGTCGAGAGTAAAGCACCACTAAAAAGGCTACTGAACGTTGCTGTGAGGGGGAAGGGGGTGTTAATCATACCAATACCACGCGAAGCTACATCAGTAGCAACCATGATCGGGCTCTTGCCAGTCTTAAATTCATTCAATACCCAATCACGCTCATTTTGTTGTTTGTCACCGTGAATAGCTAAATTTTGTTAGTAATGTTCACATGGAAGTTCACAATAGTACTTACAGAGCGCGGGCCATCCATCTTGTCTAAGGAAGCGGGTAATATCGTCAGCAACACGCTTGGTTCCTGTGAAGATCAAAATCTTGTTGTCCTTATCTTCCATAATCTTTTCCAAATGTTTGGTCATCTTATCGCGCTTCTCGAATTCAGAAACGACTTCGACGATTTGAGTAATTCTGTGGTTAGCAGAGAGCTCCAAGGAACCAATGTTGACTTGGATGAATTCATTCAAGTAATCAGCGGCAAGGGCTCTAACTTCCTTGGGCCAGGTAGCAGACCACATGCAAGTTTGTCTATCTGGTCTGATCTGTCCGAGAATCTTACGGATCTGTGGCTCGAAACCCATATCCAACATACGATCGGCCTCGTCAAGAACAAGGTATGTAACACGACGGAGGTTAGTCTTGCCAGACTCGATCATATCAATGAGACGACCTGGAGTGGCGATACAGACCTCAACACCCTTGGCGAGATCGCGGATTTGGCCACCCTTAGGAACACCTCCGTAAACGCAAGTGTTGCGAATACGGGAAGACTTTCCGAACTTGGTGATTTCTTGTTGAATTTGAACAGCCAACTCACGGGTAGGTGCAAGGACCAAAACAATTGGGCCGTCACCAGGAGCGAGAAGTGGTTGTGCGTTGATGTGTACGATAGCTGGAAGACAGTATGTGAGGGTCTTTCCGGAACCAGTCTCGGCAATACCAACGACATCACGTCCGGAGAGAGCCATAGGCCAACCTTGAGATTGAATTGGAGTAGGGGCTGGGAAACCTTGGGCCTTGACTTCGGTCATGACATATGCAGGGAATCCGGCCTCATCGAAGGTCTCGACAGGTTTTGGAATGTTTGGGCCTTGGACGGCAATGTTGTGCTGAGCTCTGAATTTGGCAACATCTTCTTCTGAACGAGCAGCAACGACTGGGTCCTCCTTGTAGAAAGACTTCTCGAATTTTGGCATGGTGCTGAGATCTGCGTATGGACGTTAGCATTCCATTTTGCGGAATATTTATCAACAGCTTTTCAAACTTACCCCAGTTTTGCTTTTGGAGGTTAGCACCAAGGTTGTTCATGCGGTCTCCGCCAGCACCACCACCGCCATATCCACCACCTCCTCCGTATCCACCACCACCACCACCCCCAGAGTAGCCGTTGACGTTTCCGCCACCACCTCCGCCGCCTGTGAAAATTGTTAGTGATGATTCTAATCGAGTGAAAGTTTGTTTGCATACCTCTGCCACCTCCATATCCACCTCCACCGCCTCCAGAGTATCCATTAGATCCACTAGAAATTACACGTCAGTATATATTAGCAAGTCGGAATGAATGAATGAAATGAAATGGTGCTACATTGTGATCGCGATGAGAGATAAGGCTTCGGCTCCAAAGCGAGACGCTAGCCTTAGCCTTATCTCCCACACACTCAACACAATGCAACGCGATGCGCAAAACTCATCAACAATATCTAAACTCGTAGGTTTTTGCATACCCATTCGAATATCCATTGGAGTAAGAGTTGCCTCTGCCATATGAGGAATCTCCATTGCCGTACCCGTTACCGCCACCACGGCCGCCGCCACCATATCCTCCTCCATATGACATATTTGCGATAGTTTTTGAGAGTGAGAAATTGAAAGAGTATGTGAATTTATGATGGTGATTTGAAATTCGCTTTGATGATTACTGCAAAAATGACTTCTTGGGTTGATGAGAAGAAGTCTGGCAGATGAAATTATTGTTGTTGATGAGAAGAAGTCAAAAAGTAATGGAAGGTGAGAAAGAAGAGGTTTGAGTAAAAAAAAGTAGAAAGGAAACTAAAAGTGCACTATATTATCTTGGGATTAGCGTGAGATATAAGTGACTAAGCCCAATCAAGATCTAGCGTTATCCGTTTTTTTCTTGTTCTTGGACCCTGAAATAAGATCTTGTCTCCAATTGAATTTTTCTTTTTCTTTCAGCCAATCAAAACAATCAGATTGTTCCAAAATACTGTAAATCTCTGAATGCAATTTTTCTTTCTCTATCCCTCTTACTGGGTACATCCACGTATGAAATCTATTTAACCGTCGTTACTATCTACTACTCCGTACTTTGTACGTACCTTAAAGCTCCCTACTGCGGACCCGGTACTGTACCTTGAAGATTCTACATTTCAATTTTTCCCTCCACCGCCACCCATGTCCCAGAATCCCGTCTCCATCTGTAAAGCAATTAGTAAATGTTTTATGTGTACCTCTCTCGCCTCTGTGTTGTTTCTAAGGCTTTCTCTGTGCTGCACGGTAGGTATTCCTCTTGTGTCCGTTGTCTAGGTTTGTTTGCTAACCCCCATATTACAACGCAGACAGGTTCCAGATCAAGGGAAGCGTATGGAAGTACGCAGCTTTTCGATCTCTGAAAAAGGCAATCTAACTAGTTAAAAGATGCGTACCTTTGTTGCATGAACAAATATTTTGACCAATTCCTCTATCCTATTGGTTGACTGCAGCAGAGCATGTTTTTCAAGCAAAGCTGCCCAAATGGTCAATACTGTCCAATCCCCATGAGTTGTAGGGTTATTCTGTCACATACCTGATCCAACTTTCACTGCTTCCGTATAATCATCTGCAACGTAATTTTCTATCCATTTCCAATAGATATTCCCTTCCCGTTTTGTATTCGGGTCTGCATGTAATCGTTTTGCTATCTCCCCGTAGCCGATAAGACAAGGCGCCATGGATATTTGAAGAGCCATCCAGTCCTCAGATTGTCCGATATCGAGGACATACCTATCGCTTTTTAGTATATCATTGCTATCAAGGGAGAGATATCCATGTACCTTGTGTATGCTGTGCATGCTATTTCGGTACTGTCAAAATTAATTCGATTTGTCAACGCGCAGAAGCTTACCTTGGCTCTCTTCGCAGGCTTCTATCTCTGCTTTTGTCATACCAAAACCCTCACAATAACTGATATGCAGCGCCATCTCCCGATGAATATGAAGTACGATACCTGCAGACTGTATCAAGAGTTAGCACACACCATGTTCAGGAAGGGTCTATATTCATACTGCAGCAATGCCTTCCATAGTTTTGGCTTTGTACGAAGCTAAAGCAGTAGCCCTAGCAAATTGCACCTGTAACTTGTTAGATCAGATAGATAAAAGTTTCAGTGCTCTGACAGACAAGATAAAGATAGTCTTGAATGAGGTAGTGCTTGAATGACTCCAGTGGTAAGGTCCCGTCTCCAAGTCCTTTAACAAACGCATGCTCAGTATGGTCTCGCCACGCTCCTCTTACATCCGGTCTGTCCAGAAGGTATTCCACAAAGTGACCCCTGCAATGATCAATTCAGGAACTTAGCATCACTTGGGGAGAGAGACTTACGGAGCGAAAGGTAAGGTGTAAGTCGAATGGAAATGATTAATCGGACCATTACCCTTCCCCAAATCTGGCGCTGTTCGTATTCCTGCTTCAATGTATCGACAGGCACTTCTCACAGCTTGTACCACGGGTAGTCCATTCGCAATGTTCGAAGCAATGGCGGCTACTCCCATTTAGCCTCTATTTTACCAGGTGTACATGGATAAACTCACAGGCCATCGAGCATCCCGTTCCATGGGTATTCCGCGATTTCTGATAACTAGTCCGGATTTCTGTGATGACTCCCTCGCCGTACAAAATATCAACCATGAGTTCTTTTTCCTCCTCCTTAGTCGCTACTGTTCCATCTTTCTGTAAAGGCAGATGACCTCCTTTCACTAGTACATATTTCGGGCCTAGTGATTGTACTAATCTCGCTATCTCTTTCAAGTCATCCAAATTCTTAGGTTCTTCGACAAACTTGCCAGCATCGGAAAGGAGCAGTTGCGCTTCAGGCACATTCGGTGTGAGAACAGTGGTATAGGGGAACAGAAGTTCTCGTAGCTGACGGATTGCTGTAGAAGGCAAAAGTTGTGATCCGCTTGTAGAGACCATTACCTTTTGAAAGTCAGACGACTTGCACATCGTTTTTGGGAAAATGAACGCACAGGATCAACGATCAAAGATTTCACGTGATGTCTTTTTAATGCTTTTGCCACCACTTCTACTGTTTCTCCAGATGCTAGCATACCTTAACATATTGTCAGTATCCAGGCTATCCGGAATCATGATCATCTCATCGACAATTCAGATATAAATATCGGGTGATTTACCAGTTTTCACTACATCAACCCCCACATCCCCAACCGACACATCAATCAACTTCCCAACAAACTCGGCAGGAACATAATGAATATCCTCAACACCTAGAGTGTTTTGAGCCGTCAAGGCTGTTGTAGCAGTCATAGCATAGCATCCATGAGCAGCAATCACTTTTTGGTCGGCTTCAATTCCGCTGAGATGATAAGTATTAGTCTGTGGCGGGGTAAAAATGCGGAAGGAGAGGATGCCGGAATACTAACGCTCCACCGGAACTATCAGAACCCGCGATGACGAGCACACGTCCTACTCCCATAATGAAACTGGCGATGTGAAGGGAAAAAGATATAATTTGCGAGAGAGCAATATCGATTGGGAAGCACTAGTCTCTAAGATGCTAGGATGTAGTGCCATTATGTAATCGGCCCTAGCGAAACTCAACTCCCAATCTTTACCACGTGAGAATCGTTGAAATTTCGTTACGATTTGAAGGAATTAAGGAGAATCAAGACTTAAATGGTAGAACCAATGAAATTAATGTAGTTAAATTATACTGTGTCAAAGACCCGTGTTCAAGATGAAGATGAAGAATATTCGCTAAAACAACGTGAAAACAACTTCCCCGCAAAACCCATCCTGTGTTGTTACTAGCATCTAGCCCTACTAGACAGGTTTCCTGGCTTTTATCATATATGAACGTCCCAATTTAATGTATGAAAAAACGTCATGAGACCTAAGTACGATGAGATGTAGGTAATCTAGCAAGATCATGTGCTTCCTGCGTAGATTGAGGAGACGACGAGTTATCGTGGAAGTAGGATCCTTCAGTGCTTGACTTATCCCTGACTACCGAGGCTCCAGATCCATCCATACCACTGCCACGACGCTCTCTGATTTTCACTGTTGCAAAAAGAACGACTGCTACCCATAGAACCCACACAAAACCCGCGATCACGCCGTATGCGATCTCTCCCTTTTTACTATTGTCAGCTAACTTCAGACCCAAACCACCGTTGATGATACCAAGAGTAATAACTGCACGACCCCACCAAACATGGGGATAAGTTGCAACATTGGGACCACCACGACGCTTATATAACATGTGATGTATCAATCCAGTGATAGGCTGAAGTAGTAAGCATCCGGCCACAACAAGGCCGATTATTGAGTGGGCGCTGCCGAGAAGATTAGACATGTGTGCAATCCACACCCCCATTCCCAGTGACGCAAGTACGATTAAATAAGCGCCAACCATCCAGCCGGCATGGAGCCATAGCAAATTACGGAAATTAAAGATCCTAATCGCGATCGCACCTGAAGGGAAGAGAATGACATAGGCAAGGGAACCCAAAACGCCATGTGCGATGGTCACTCTCGATATGTCAGATGGCCCAGTCGCAGCATCACTAGCGCCAGAAGATGTTTGGCTCGGCGTAGAAACGGATCCGGCCGTCAAAAATGGGTTTGTGCTTTCCCCGCCGGTGGCTCTCTGTAAATTCAAACTGGCGACTCCGTATGCGTCATGAAAATCGATATCTGCATCAACACTGTTGGATGATAATGCAGCGCCGGTCTTATGGGCCCAAATCCACGCCGAGGAAGAATCAGTGAAGCTCATAGATCCACCGCTCCAGCTATGACAATTTGAACCTGCCCGAGTGGTTAGAATAGGTGCCAGATAGTTTTGATTCTGACATACATCTAAAATTGGCTACCATTTGACCATTTATTATACCAGAACCATCCAGTAAGGTGACCTGAGCAGAAGTGTCGGAGTTTGGCTCTACATGCCCAACACCGAGCCTAGGACTGATTGTGACATTGCTCCCAGCCGAATCAGCGTACATTACAAAAATATTGGCACCGCTCATAGCGGATCCTTGTCCAATACCTATCCATGACATTGTATCTGGTCCACTCATCTGCATATATATGTCTCCTGAGCCACTCGAAGCAGTCGAGGCTGGTATGTTGACGGCAAAGCATACATCACCCGTACAGTAGGATACATTCTGAGCGGATATTATCGATGCTAATAGATTAGAGGTGACTGTAGAAGCAGGGGAAATATCACTCACAAGCCAGAATAACACCAGCCAAAAAGCGTAAAAGAAACATTATTGAATGTATGTGTAGTTGATTTACTGAACAGGACAAAACTTATGAAACAATGAAGGAAGGATAACGGTTTATATGTTCGTTAGCACTAGCTCCTCACGTAGGGTTAATCAAGACTCCCCCGGTGAGGGGTAATATGGCTAAACTTAAAGATAAGTGACATATCAAGACGGGGTTGTATGACGAAACTTAAAAGTAAGTGAGATGTCAAGACAACCACACAGCCTCTCTTGGCAAGAGCATAAGAAGCTAATCAAGAGATAACATAACCGCGTGGTCTGCCTCAAACATGTCTATGAGAAATTATTATTTGTATCAGAAACGAAGAATGAAGGCGTCGACGAACGCAGAATCATGCGTCAAGAATTCGCAGATAGAGATGGTCCTCTGTGACATCCGGATGATGTTACAGTGACACCAGAGGCTTTTGTAGAAACTCGAAGATCAAGCAGGCCAAGGTGTGGACCAGAGAAAAACGGGAAGAATTTCTCCGGGATCATAACTTGACTTGTAATCTAGAACCTACAAGCTTAAACCCAACAGCTTCGCGAAGCACTAATCGCCAGCTTGGCGATGTTTTCACATGCATGAGGTGCCGTATTCGTTTAATTTGGTTTGTAGCAAGCAGGGGTGCCAAATTTAAGCAAATTTAAGCAATTTTAAGCTTCAATTAGACCGCTTTTGACTGGGGTAAATCGATTGAAAGATAGAAAGCCTACCCCAGTTTACCAAATGAATGGGTGTGAGAAGACTGATGTTGGTGATCTTATCGTGTCGGTAGCGAAATGGGTTCCTGCATTCCACGGCGGAACAATGTTTTGATGTGACATGTCAACTTCATGATGAACTCAATTTTCGGATGATCGATTGCTAAGCGTGGCTGTCAACGTAACCGGGGAAAACTCCACACATACCTTATTTAGCCAAGGTGTGGACACACGAGGTGATTCGGACTCTCCCCTTGCCGGCACTGTTGGCATCGGGATTTGAAAGCTGAGTGACATTGAACCACATAGAAGCTTCAGATAGTAATACAACAAGAGAATTACAATTCGGTGGTCTGAGTTTGTCCCGTCGACCAATGTGGGAGAGGCAGTGCAGTACGGTAGCCAAGATTAAGCTACTTGGCACCATCACGATGATTGGCTCGTCAATCTCTCGATTATGGTTACCGTAATTTTTGCGCTGCGACTACCGGTGCCTACTCTCTTTGGGACGCCATCGATGGAGTACCCAATGTACATTTGATGGTAAAGACCATCTTTGGATGTGATGCGGGATCATAAAGTTAATGGAAGGAAAAATTCCATAAGGATTAAGTGACCATGGATGTGGGAAATCTTTCAAAAGAACGATGGGAAGAGATGGCTTAGACATGAGACGAAAGCTCAAAAGCACCAATCAAGTTGAGAGTTGCTGGCTGTTGTTACCATGCCAATAGTCCGGAAAAGTATATTCACTTTCTGATTAACCTATTGAACCCTGTTCAAGTGAATTTCTAGGATGAGACTTCTCTTAACTTTGCATTTTTTATTATTGATGCAGGCCTTGACCATGACTGCACAGCCTTTCTTCACCTCAAGAATGCGTCGCGCTCTCCAAGCAGTGCTCTCCCGTCGAGCGCTAATATTGCCTCAACCATCTTGCAATCTTGATCACCATCATTCCCATCGTGTTTTGAACAGGCTTCTATATTCAACCTCACCGCAACTACTCCCGCAGAAGCCCACCACGTTCAGCATAGCCTATCCTGCCCCTGCGCATGATTCGGGCCCAAATCTCGAATACGATGGACACTGGGTAAAACTGATCAACGAAGTGGTTGAAGGACAATCTACTTCATTGTCTCCTGTCAATTGCACTGGCTCGGTAGCTTACCGTACATGTTACAATGCATGCGACTCCACTCGCTGAAATCTATTTAGACAGAAGTTCGATACGCTAATTCTGAAGAAGTGGGAAGCACAAGCAAAACATGGTGTGGACCCAGATGGTGCCAGGTTCCTGTGGAAGTTGTGGTGGTTTGACGCGGATGAAGGTGCCGGTATGACCTCATCAAACATGTATGTGCCTGCCGTTTCGCCAGTTCAGATGTATTGGCACTCTATAATATAAGTGCTGACTACTATAAAGCAAGTTTGCAGATGTTCCTGGTATTGGAGATAGTGATCCACCTTACAACATGGACCCTGACTTGAACCCAACCCATGCTTTCTTCCTCCTAGTTGACGAGGAGGTCATTGCGTCCGTTCTGGAAGGACCAGCGAAAGGCGAAATTCCATTTGTCTATGTCGTAGACACTCGATACTGGTCGCCAAAAGACTGTGATGATGAGAACTATGAGGATGAGTATTGCAAAGGATATCTCAAAGTTGCTGTTGAATTATTCGGGGAATTTTGGTGTTATGTATCCATGGGAGATGTTGGGATGGAGCAGCTGACACCTTCAGACCGTATGAGCAAGGATATGTATAGCGAATGCATTACATGAAGCACCCGGCAGAAGTTGATATTTGGGTGAGCGGGTTCCCAATCTGTGGGTAAATCTTAATAAGTCATCAATGCATACTACTCACCTCTTTCAAATTCTTCAATCTACTCATGCCTGCTTATTTGCTAATATGCCTGCCGATCAGAGACCAATGTACCACTTTAGTCATATACCCCTCTTATTCTCTCTCGAAATTCATTCCTCTCGACACAAACCCCACTTCAATGTACATCTCTTCCAAAGTACACTTACTTCAACATACCTACCACCAGATACACCTCGCTCTCCCCCAACCTTTCTCCACAGAAACCTCCTATCAACTCCCCACCAACTCTCAATCATCTTTTTATCAATTCTCCATCCATCCCCTTCCACACTTTGACAATCCAGTTTACAATCCATCTCCATAACCCATCTTACAATCCAAAAATCAATGAAACCATGATCCCCCACTCAAGCCCAAGCCGCAAGCATGCGAGATAAAGAGACAGAAACCCACGGGGTAATTGAAGAAAAATGTCACAAAATTTACATACAACTAAGAGAGAAGAGGTGGAAGATCTAAGAGGATAGAAGGGAGAAAGGAGAAAGGAAGGAGTACGTACATACTGATGTATGATTGAATTTACACATCCCAAACTCCTACAAAACGCAAAAACTCACAGGGAAGACTTCTTCGCTATTGATAGTAGTGTTGAGTACTTACTCATAAACAACCCAATTCAATTCAATCTCCTACTTCTTGAATAACCTAAATATGGATGTGTCTACACATTCTCCACAAGTCCAAACCTCACATGAGCTTCGTATACTTAGCACCTACTCACCACTCACCACTCTATACTCCTCCCTTGTCTTCTTCAAACACACCTCAAACACACTATCCATTCTCTCTTCCCTCACACCAATACCCACCCACCTACTTCCTCTCCTCCTTTTCTGCTCTTTTCCTCCTCTCCTCCCCACCCTCCTCCTCTTCTCCGCTCCCTCCACCCAATTCCCCTCTCCCTTCCCCTCCCCCTCCCAAAAAGAAGACAACCACTCATCTCAATCCCTCTCCCCCCAAAAAGAAGATTAACAAAAAACACATACCATCCCCATCCCCATCCCCATCCCTTCTCTTCCCACCAATCCCAAACTAGCCCTCCCCTAAAGTCCCTCTAAGCCCTCCAAACCCTCAAATCCTCAAAGACATCCATCCATCAAAAACCTCCCACCCCCTCCACCCCCTATAAGCCCTCCACCCTCCAC
>PQXK01000405.1:0-17603 GCA_004786245.1 Botrytis hyacinthi | reverse complement strand
CCGTGTTTTTCTCCCCCTCTCCCAACTCCAGCTCAATGAATTCAATGCCTTCTCTCCCCGCTCCCAACTCAACAAAGCTAACCCTCTCCCAGTACATCCACCCACCCACCTCTTCCTCTCCCCAAATCCACACCCTAACCCTCCTTCCCACCACCCCACCAACCACATCCCTCTCCCTCGGCACTACCACCACCCTCCCCATCACCCCTCAATCCTTCACTCCCAACCCTAAATTCCTCCCCTTCCTCTCCACCATCCTCCAAAAATACGCCCATCTAGATCCACAGCTTCACTCGCAAGCTGCCGCCTTCGCCACCACCACGACTCACTTCTCCCTCTCACCCCCATCATCCTATCGTCAAAACAAGGGCGGAAAGTCCTCAAAAGGAAAAGATTCCGGAGCGCCACCTAGTGCCAGTCAAGGTATTTTTTCCAAATTTCCTCTTCGTCTACAACACACTACCCCTCTCCGTTTCTCTTTTCCCTTTTCCCAAGCCCATAATTAACCCCTCTCCAAGGCGGCGCCGGCTCTGGCGGTCACGGCGGCTACATCCACCTCTCAGATACCCGCGCGCCTCCCGACTACGGCCGCATCGCCTACCCAGAAGATATATTCGGATCTCTCGAAGTCGATGCCACCGGACAATTCGTCGAAGGAGATTCTGGGAAAGCACCCGGAAATTGGCAAGACTCGGGAACCTATCGTATAGTCACCCGTGAGGGCATTTTAGGATTACCGGATTTCTTGAGGGGGAAATTGGTCGAGGCGTTGAAGGAGGAGGAGAAGAAGATTAATGGAAACTAAGTTGAAGGGGTGTAGAAGGAATATGGAAGTGAAAAAAGGTTTGGGAAGGAGGGAGTGAGAATTATATTTGAAGAGGTGGTTAAGTTGGACTGTGAGATATCTCCAAAAATGACGAGAAGGAAAATAGACAAGGGTTATGAATGATGAATTTGGTATATATTGCCGTGTGGGGGGATGAAGAGATGGAGATATGAAAGTACGACGAGAACGTTAAAAGACTGATCATCAGGATGGTTGGCGATGACGATGACGTGCGCCAGTATGTATATTATGTATTACCATTATCACGCGACTCTACTCCATAGACATACTATACCATAATGAGGATCTATCTGGGGAAGGGAAATCCGGAGAAGTTGTGGGGTAATTACTGTAAGATTAGAATATCCCCAGCTTTAGCTAAAGACAGGGTCGGGTGGATAGGGATGGGCACAGGCCAGCATGTCAAAAAAGTATCAAAAGTGTCAGAGAACGGAATAAATGTTATCTGAGTTTCATTCTCTCCCGGTTAGGTCAACCATCTAAAAAAGTAACCACCTTGCTAACTTGAAAGCAAGATGGGCGTGAAGGATTTGACCTTCAAAATGCAACGAAAATAGACCATATCGCCAAGCCATTATCAACTTTCTCCCACCCAACCATTGTTACACGCAAAAAACAATCTATTTCTTAACCTCAGTACCATCGAGTCCACCGAAAATCTAGAACTTGGTTAGCCGAATTCATTTGCCACTTGATTATAAATTAAACTTACAGTCTCCATCATAATACCAGTAATTTGATATGGGTCGGCATTTGAAGCGGGTCTTCTATCCTCAAAGTATCCGTAACCCTTGGCACCACATTCTCTTGGAATACGAATGGATGCACCACGGTTGGCAACACCATAAGTGAAACTGTCGATGGAACCGGTCTCGTGTCTGCCAGTAAGACGCATGGCGTTATCATCTCCGTAAACTGCAATGTGCTCCTTGTGGCGACCCTCAAGCTTCTTGATAGCAGCCTCAATGTGCTTCATGCCTCCCTCTACACGCATCTCAGCACTTGAGAAGTTGGAGTGGAGACCAGCACCGTTCCAGTCACCTGGAATTGGCTTGGGGTGGAAAGAGATCTTGGCGCCGAATTCCTCAGCGACGCGATTGAGGAGGAAACGAGCCAACCAGAGGTGGTCACCCACTAAAACAAGAGTCAGTGATTATTCAGATTGATAATGGAAACAGGGGAGTACCCACTTTCGATGCCATCGCAAGGACCAACTTGGAACTCCCATTGAGCTGGCATAACCTCGGCGTTGGTACCGGAGATCTTGATGCCAGCATTCAAGCATGCCTTGTAGTGAGCCTCGACAATATCTCTGCAGAAAACCTTGCCGGTACCAACACCACAGTAGTATGGACCTTGAGGACCTGGGAAACCATTTACTGGCCATCCGTAAGGTCTATCGGACATATCGAGGAGAGTGTACTCTTGCTCCAAACCGAACCATGGCTCGTGGGACTTGTGTGCCTCCATGAGCTTGGCAGCCTCATGACGGTAGTTGAATTTGTTTGGGGTTCCATCGGGATCCCAGCACTCGGTTAAGACCAAGATGTTTGGGGCACCACGGAATGGATCTGGGAAGATTGCGACGGGGCGGAGGTAGACATCTGAGTTATCACCGGGGGCCTGACCTGTCGAACTACCGTCGAAGTTCCACTCTGGGAGATCGTCGAGAGTGAATTGACCGCTCTCTGGGATCTTGGTGAGAGTCTGTAAATAGAAATATCATATTAGTGCATGACTCATTTGAGGTATTTTTGAAATTTTTGTCTAGGATTGAGTTGAGGCGCAAAGCCGCGGGTATGTGTGTTGGATAATTTTGCTTACCTTTGACTTGGAACGGGTACCGCCAGTGGAATCGATCCAGATGTACCTTTGTAAAGGATTAGATTTTGAAAGAGGGGAAAAAAGTATTCCATTAATTAGCTTACTCTGCCATGGCAGATCCCTTCTGGTCGAGCGCCATGTATTTCATGAGCTATAAGATTCAAAAGTCCAGGTTAGTGATCTGTTTTGTTGCGCCGATAGCGGGGTATGGTTGTGCAGCACCAAGATGGGTGTTATCTTTGAAGGGATGGAAAAACTTACGTTCGCCGTGTAGGAAACAGTTGTTGAGCTAGCCATGATTGCGGATTTATTATGAGAATATGGGAGAGAGAAATAAAAAGAGAAGAATCGAGAGTTGTGAGGTGGTATTTATTGTTGTTGTTGTTGTTGTTGTTGTTGATGATAGACTTAAAAAGTCCTGAGAGTAGGAAAGAAGAGTGTGGGGGATTTGGGGAAGAGAGAGAGAGAGAGAGAAGGTATGAAAGAGGAACTGGGAATGTTTATGTATGTGTGTGATTTTCTTCAATTCACTACCTTGGTAGATGTTTGGAAATGGAAATGGAAATAGAAATAGAAATAGAATTGGCTATGATTGTCAGCGTAGATAAGAGTGGGGACTATCGGCTAAAGGAAGAAGAACTTTTTGTACGTTCGACGCTCGTGGCTCATACACTTACGCCCTGCAGGTTGCAGACCGTAGGTACCTAGGTAAAATGGCTGAGGATGGCGAGGATGGCGAGAATGAGTAATTTACCAGGGGTCGGATTAAAGGTTGAGGGGCGTTGCAATAGTGAAGATTAAGAGACAATAAAGGCAATTAAGTAAATCAATAGAGTATTCAGTACCTAATTAGAATGGAGGGAAACAAATGAATCACCAGAATCCAATCAAGCACATGAATAAAATTGGAACGATGACTCTTGGTGCTTTCTCATGGGCGGAGCAACAGATACATTGTGGAGGGGCGTGTTGAGCGGGTGGTGGAGGTGGTGGATGGGTGGATGGGCTTATGAAATTGATGATTTCATATGGAGTAAGAGGCATCTATGTACGAAGTACTATCTATCTACTATCTACTATCTACGTATGTACATGTAAAATGATTCTAGTTCTCATTCTTCATAATACGTGCCAGGTGTTTGAGGAATGAGATGCATTTGGTTACAATATCCAAGTTGAAAGAGATTCATTCATTCATTCATTCATCCATTCATCCATTCACTGCAATCTAGATACCTACCTACCTACCCATTGCCTATCTATACCTACTCCCTTCATATCTGATATCAATCTTTTCTTTGTTCAATACCCCCCATTCCCTCATCACCCATCATCCATCACCCATCACTCATCACATCACCCGTCCACTCACTCACTGCCCAATACCAACCATGAACTAACATTATACTATACCATGTACTATCATTAATATACAATCCTATCTGTTTGTTACTTTTACAGTCTTAGACTACATCCCCAGTCCCCTTTATTAACATCCCATGTACCATCAATCCCTTTGGATACATATCCGCCGTACAAAGTTACAACTTGTGAGGCATATATTACTCTACCGAGTCTGCTAAAAAGATGCATCCTTGAAACATTCCCTGTCATCCAGTCTTCTTGTATCAGGTATCTAGTGTCATGTATCTAGCTAGTATCATGTAAAATTATATGTGGCAATCATCTTCATATCACCGTCTATTAAGTTCATTCTTTGAAGATCTAAAAATTCAAAAACAAAAAACCGCAAAAATAATACTCCTGGAACAAATACTCAAACAATTCCTACCTTCTCTCTGTGAATATTGACGTTCCCTTTTCGCAAATTGTTCCGCACCGTCACAATCCAGGGGCAATGCATACTATATTAGTCCGTCTCCCTAGTACGAGTGTAGTACATTTCCTGGTCCGAGAATGAATGCAATGCAAAAAAGTAGTTTGGTCAAGTGTGTCCGTCCATACAAATTCAAAAGATCTGCAAAAATTTTTAAATAATCCGTGGTTCCATCATGCTATCGCTGTCGCCGAGCGGGTTCAACTATCGTGATTATCATATTTGACTCAATCGAGTCAATCGAGTCAGGCAAGTCAAATCCCGCGCAAATTGATACTATACATATCGACAAGACGGTACAAGACGGGAGAATCTTTCAGCCAGCTTTCAGCCATTCCATACCGTTCACATGGATGAAAATGTCTCACCATCATCTTCAGCCCTTTCGAATGGAATTCTCTTTTTCCTGATATCTTGTTTCACCACCGAAAACCACGCAAACAGGGTCTGACAAACCCAGACATTGCAGATATGGCAAGAAAAGGTCTGGTCTCTCGACTCTATCGAACACATACAGACTGCATGCATGCATGCATCGTGGGAACCGTCGAAGGTCCCCCACACAAACAACAACACCATGCACATCTCACCCAATCTGTCTATAGCCAATCAATAGTAACGTAAAAAGGTTTTTAACCTCCCCCGGTTTATCATTTCCTCTATCTGATACTACCCACGCTCGCACGCTATCAAAGACCTGAATAGGGATTCATGATTCTCGAGACCAAACAAAGAGTGGAAATGGCCGAATCTATGGCGTGGCTTTACAAATAGATTGCTTTTTACGGGATAAAGGATGGAGGTATTGGGATGTTGGGACGATATGATTCGGTTCAAGGTCAAAGAATCTTTGGTCTGGCCGAGATCTTGAGTAACAGAAGTCATGGATTCTGATAAGAAGATTAGCATCTGATTGGGTTGATTAAGCCCAGTTCGTAAGCGTCCCATCTAATCATCGATGCCGTCGTCCGATCTCGCCTATGCTTTTTCCAGAATAACAATAAGAATTTACTCTCGTATGGTTGGATGAATTGAATCCAATAGGAGGGAAATACAATTTGTCGGGTTTCATCATGTGATCTACAATCCGGTTCTAAATTTATCCCATTGGGAAAGTCCTTGAGACATTACCCGTTTTCCCTTTCATCCATTTTAGATCTCTTTCGTTGCATTCCTCGAAAGTTTATTATCAATGGATTCAATAGTAACAACATCTTACATCTTCTTCTCCTGAATGAATCTTCAACATCTTGGCAATGGTACCTGAATTACATATTCACATCGGCATCTCCTTCAACTCAATATTCTTAGGGTTATACATGACAGAACTGCATTTCGCTCTATTCGAGGCCAAGCCCCTTTCTGACACCGACTAACAGGCGAGGTCGTACTTTTCGGGTGTGCTCGCGACTCATTTCTTTGTTTGTCTATTTGCCTTCATTCATTACCATATAGTTGTCGGAATCAGTCGGTTTGCAGGTTTCAACGCTTTCCTGTACCTTATTCACGCAGGTACCAAGACCAGCAGCTTGCCATTGGGCCTGGAAAAATCATACCCAACATTTCGTGGAAGTATCCTGGAATATTGCTTGGTATTTGTTTCTCAGTACACACACCGTTTTTCTGCATTCACGGCGGTCTGTCGTTTGTCTTCGAGTCTCGACAATTCCAACGTATGTCCTGCGCTTTCATGTTGTGAAATTTGAATCGGTGATACATTACTTTTCCAGAGTACTTCTAGAAACTCGCATGCGACAGATGGTGTTCCACCACTAGGGGCTCAGGGCATCCAACGGCTCCATGCTTTAATTTTCAGCTCACGAGTTTCTGATACGATCTCGTATTCCTTTTTTATGAATCAAAGAATCGAAAGGATGGATTACCTATGGATTATTGTTTCCTCGTACATTACAATTTACAATACCGTACATACCCCTCCAACTCTGTGAAACGAAAACTTATATAAATAGTATTTTCGAACAAACATCAACATTTGCGTAGTGCGGCTACAAGCGGGTTACCAATGATATGCCTTGTTATCTATCACTCCACCAACCCTGTTACCCCATCGATGGATGGAAAGATGAGGGTCTCCGCTCTCGGATTTCTCTGGATGTGGTTCCCCTCCGTTGATAAGATTGTCACAGGCCGGCCCATCCATTTCACGTACCCGCCCGCCGTCAATCTGCAAGATCCCACTCGGTAGATGGTTCCGCTCAGTAGGTATGGCACGCACTGTAATCGCGACTTTACAAGATACCATTTTCGCGTAACGCGATTTGAAGATGAAGATCGAGAATGGTCGATCGACTTGTTTACTGAGGTATTGAGGTATTGTGAATTGCAACGGGCTGGTAGTAAGAGTTTGTTTGTTTGTTCATTCTATATTTAATTTATTATTGATATTATTTGAGGGAATCACTTAACTGGTAATATAATCGATGGTGGCAACGTAACAATCATAGCGATTTCCAACGGAATCACATACATGTTCATTTATTCAGTAGCACATTGGTAAAAATAGCTCACATTCTCACAAGTGAAGTTTGATGAGTGAGTGATTTACACGAGGTGATATTATGGCGGTGGTATAGAAACTTGAACTCCTATAATTGAGAGTTTATATTCTTAATTCTAATTTCCATTTATACCAGAAAATAGTTATTTCTAATTTCTATACGATTGAATTGTTATATGAGAGATTGGGATATCTTGTGTGTATATCTTTGATTTACTGTGTATTTATTCAAACTGGGTATTCTAGAATGATTGATTTGTATTGATTTGTGTTGATTTTGTTTCGTTGAGATGTGCATATGTGTTAGTGTAGTTATCTCACACCTTGAATCTTTGAATCTCAAATCTCGAATCTCGAATCTTTATATTTCTATACTTCTATATCTCTGTCTATAACATTTATGCTTTATATTTCACATTTCAATCCTCAAATATGGGAATATAGGAATGATGATAATGATAAGTGTAGAGTAATAGTATATTACTTTGTTATATCACATGAATATACTCCTAAAAATTCATTGTAAGGATGGAAAATCTCATGGTTGTAGTAGAGGTTGCATGTATGTAGGTGTGTGTAGTTTCTATTAGGTTTGTAAAGTGTTAGGTGTTAGGTGTTGAATGTTGGATGTTGGATGGAGTAATTAGATGGGGAGAGGGAGAGGAAGAGGAAAAGAGGGTTTATGTAAAGTTTGTAAGACTGTAAAGATTGAAAATAGGTTAATATATCGAAATATATACAAGATAGATACATATAGATCCCATTTGAATTTTGAAGGGGTGTTTCCTTTTCTATTTCTATTTCTATTTCTATGTATGTATGTATGTATGTATGTATGTATGTATGTATGTATGTATACATTCCAAATCCGGAAGAGAACGCATATCTGTAAAAACTAGTTCTTGATTTTTGTCTCGAGGAGGAAAGAATCTTACGTGTGATTTGTATACATACCCTACGCATATGGTTTCTAGTTGATTTCATCGGAGGAGTTGGTTGTTCAACTTGTTCTTGGGGGCTTTTGTGTATGTGTGTACTGGATTTCTCTGTTTGTTTGCTTGTTTGTTGGTTGGAGGAGGATTTGATGATTGATGTTAGTGATGAAGTAATTTGAGTGGATATATGATCTATTCTCTTGAACTCATATCCATCACTATCGTTAATACCACTATCAATCTGACACAGCACTATCATCTCCCTGTCTCCTCTTGCATCTGGAATAACCATTATATCGAACTTCTTGATGATAATGAAATCGCCATCTGCATTTAGTTGAACATATCAGCAAACACATTCAACACCAAACTTGAACGACTCGAAACCCCTGCGCATAGACTGGCTATTTGTATTCCTGAAGTAAATGAGACCTCTGAGTCTTATTCCTCGTCGACTTACCAAGTTTTGTTTTCGATGGCCTGTTTGCTTGAGTAGGAGTAAATACATGTCGGTATAAGTATTGCATGAAAGGATCCGCCAATAGGGTATTGACGGTGGTCATACAGTCGGATTCTGAACCAATCGAAGTGTGGGTGGATGGTGGAGTTGAGGGGGCTTGGAGATAGAGTGATGTGTGCGAAAGAACATCCCGTGATGGGAATCGACTAGTAAGATGAGAGGGGACTATTATGAATTGCGGGAACACCGGGTGCGACTTGAAAGTTTCGGGGCCATCATGTCAGATATGGAGATGGGGAGATAGGAATTTGGTGTGAAAGAGGTGCTAGAATGACAAAAGTCTATATCAGGATATTCTTGCTCAATAATCCGGGGATATGGTGTTGCCAAACTTGATATGAGTGTATTAAATGTGAACCAGTAGGGAGGGTAAACCTTTGCGAGAGGATCTCCAATGGAGGATCTGGGGGGCGAGGGCTTTCAAACTACCATCCATATATGCCAGCGAAAACCATGCATGCAATATGTCACTTGAATAGATAAATTCATTGCAGAAACTACGAAATAACTAATTGAGCGTACAAATGAACGTGATTCATATGGATGACTTCACATGTGCAACTTTCCCTGTGTGTTCCAACTTCAACAGTTCACTATTTCGTCCAAAGAGAACAACATCAAGACTATTCGACCAATGAAAAATGAGAGTACAAGACATTCAATCCTCCACGTCTCTACGTCTGCGGATGAGCACTCAAGCAAAGCTTACAAGACCTAAGTAATTTAGAGTGGCGTGGTCTGCATGTCCACGAATATTCTGCAGGCCAAGCTACCAGTAAGAGTGAGTCGGACCTCCTCAGTTCTCTTATACCAGCTATTATTTGCGTAATCGATCTGTGAGTTGGCAACCGGCTGCTCATACCAACGTTGAGCTGTCGTTACATACTCCGTAGCGGGGAGCTGGCCTATCGTTACCAGCAAAGTAGCCTTGTATCTAGTCTTTGGGGGTGCGTTGACGGTTTGAGTGATATTCAAATCGACAGTTTTGGTTTGACTCCTAGACGAAGTATCGGTTCGCGTATAGGGATATTTGACTGATACCGACCATTGAGTTGAAGATGTTGCAATAACTTAAGCTCCTGCAGAGAACGTCTGAGAGAATGTCGACGAGATACCTGCAAAATATTGATCTGAGGTTTCCACAGTGATAGTTTGTGAATTCGAATTGTTAAGCGATACAGCTATGGGCTGTACCTCGGTACTGTTGTTGACTCCTTCGGAAACGGAGGTGAGGCCTGAGGTATTGTCTGCACTGCTTGCCATGAGGTTGAATGGGGCGATAATCTCTTTCTTGGGAACAACTCTGTCCTATCGGAAAGAGCTGATGCAATCGTTGAAGCGGACTTCCCACATAAACGGGACCTCTTTTATATCGCCCCAGCCTTTGACGTTATTGTACGCAGCGCCGTTACCATCTTCGGCATCATACAGTGTAACTGTTTGCCGATCTCCAAGTGACTTCCAGCGGACTGCAAGATAGAACAGTTAGTAATTGCTTGTTAAGGAGGGTTATCATGAAGAAAAGGGAATTGAAGATGTCTGCAGACAAAACAAAACTGCCAAAAATGAAATATAAAATTGGAGTAAGAGACTAGGGAATGTAATCAGGTGATGAGTGTAGGTTATGAATCTATGAGACTTACGTGAGGAGCAAGTATTATTGATTCCCCAATTTCTGAACGAATGGATCTTTCCAGATTCTCATTCGCTAAGGAAAATTGTAGTACGTCTGCCAGTGAAGTTGCCATCGGCGAAGAGTTCGACGGCACCAATGCTTAGATCGACATTTCTCCAAAAGAAAAAGGATAGGTCATCGTTGATACCACTAGTCCACAATTCACATCCTTCCGTTGTTCCGGTTCCGACGAGATCCAGGCATGTATTGCCATAGCTTAGGTCGACGATTTTTTCCCCATCCTCTCCTGGAGCCCAGCCACCAACTAAAGTGACTACCACACCGACTGTTAAGTTCATAATATGTTACTGGTCTTGTCATACGGTATCTGGAACTACATGACGCTTGTTGGGCGTGTAGTCATTGAGGCGAAGGTCGGACCTCGTACCAGTGTAGTTGGGATCCTGATATAACGCCACTGTCCCAGTGAGAACTTGATATGGAACGCCATAAGTGGGCAGTTTGGTGAGGTCTTGGACTACTTGAGCAGCAGGTGGAAGCTACGAAGCCAGTATGAAGGCAAAATTCATTCTAGCAAGTCACGAATAGTGCGACGATGCTACTACAAAACACAGTGTATGCAATAGCTACCGATTTCAGTAACACCACCAGCATTATTCGAACCAAAGCAACACACAACTTACATCTTCATGGATTGCATTTCTAGCCACTTACCAACCAAAAATCATCAGCTAGCCACTAGCTTTCTAGGCAGATTTACCATCACCACAGGTATACTGAGTGCTACTGATTTTCACTGTACATAAACTTGTTGAATTCTGTTCCATAATGCGTCCAGTCCCGGGTGAAGGACAGCCAGCGCATCAGTTATGCAACATACACTTGAACATCGTTTTTTTGGTATCGCCTCGGTGGTGATTATGGCGTCTTCAAAGTACTCGTATTGTGGTTATTGATTTTGTATGTCTATTCTAGATTTGTAGCTACCAGAGCTACATGCAATATCGCAACAGTTTTAGCCGTTGCTAAGAATTTCGTGCTCTGAAATTAACCTTCTCGGGCTGAGAATCTGATCTGCGAGGGAACCCCAAAGTTTTTACCCAAAAAGATTTGCATGCTCCCTGAAAAGAATACACTTGCAGAAGTGATACTTCAGTCTAACTATCAGCGAATCGGTACCCAGATAGAGCAATCAATGTGTGGTTGCACTAGGCGGGGAACCATGGCCTTTCAAGATAAGCCGGCCTAAACCGTGGATTCTCATTTTCAAGTTGATCAGAGTTTACACTTCGATATCAAATTCAATTAAAAGTTGTGATACGTGACTGCAAATCTGAATTTCTACCGCATGTTGAGATTAATGGTTCCTGATTAATACCTAACTCCAACTTTTCTTTTGAGACTTGCGTCCTCTGCTACACTTTTCGTGGTGCAAGATCAAAAGCGATCAGAAATTACACAATCAACAGCTCGTGACTATATTATGAAAGGGATGAAAAGTAGTACCATTTCGATTGTATCTCCTACTGCGTGGAGATGATGATGCGACCCAAAATATAGCAATCGACTTGAGTAACACCAGGGAGATGTGAACCCCAAACTTCTGAGGACTTTCTCTCGATCAACCAAAATAAAAAACATGACAGGAATCAAGTATTAGGAGCAGCTTCTTGCTGAGATTATAGATAGCTTTTTTATAATCGTGTTTCATTTTACAGATGTCTTCGCACTCTAGTAAAACAAGGGGGTTTATTTGCTGAAAAAGCCCAACCCAAAAGCCGCCGTCCTCATAACAACCATAATACTCGTATCTAAATAAGATGCTTTGATCTGTCCCCCATTTATTAGCATCAAATAACTTTTCCATGAGAATTTCAAAAACATACCTGAAATACGCCCTCAAATAGATAATCTGCCAAGCTCCCAATGATACCAACATTCCCATAGTTCCAAATGCAAACCATTTAACTCTGTTATTTGTACTCTCATTTGTGTCTCTCAATTTCTGTTCTCTGTGTCTAAGGTATTCCATTTCCGCAACGATTTCCGCGACCATTTCCTCAATGCGCCGCAATTCGGTTTCGACTGGCTTAAGTTTTTCTGTAGCTTGAACGGCAGACCAATCTTTGGCATCGGCTCCAATATCAATATCGAGTTCAACGTGGCGGCGGGGATTGTTAACACGGTTTGCTAGATGTAATTAGTACTGGCTGCGATGAGAATGAAGAAAGGGCGGCAACGAACAGGCTGTAAAGTAATTGTAGAAGCAAACATCAAATGATGCATCGGCGTGAGATGTGAAGGCCATTCTCTTTTCGCCTACAATATCCTTTGGTTTTCCGTATTCATTTCCAACAGCATCTTTAATCTATCCTTCATGTCAGCATGCGTCCAGGCCTTCTTCAGCCAATTGCATAAAAACCTACATGCATATCGACTTGCATGCCATCCCCCTTTGAACCATCAATGGTAGCAGTAACCACAACCAAAGTATCCTTAGCCACAAAATTCCTAATACATCTCTCTGCCTTCTTGTCTCCTTTGTGATAAGCGTCAATGTCGAATTTCAGTGCTTCCGCAACTCCTAGTACCAGAAAGAAACTGCAAAGTGCTTGCAGAAATAACCTTGTGTATGCCATGATGTGTAAAGCCGAATCGATTGGGTGGAAAACAAGGGGCTCCGAAAGATATGTGTAAATGGAGCTCTCGAAAGTCAAGAACCAGATCGCGGTAATCCAAAGATTTAGACGACGTGTAAGGTTCGGGGTACTCTACAGGGATGTGAAGTCTTGAGTCACGTGCCATCGAAGTTTAAACTTCTAGATTTGGATTTGGGTATCTTTGGACCTTCAATTTCAACGACAATAACAATACTTGAGATATTGAATACCGCCAAAATGCCAAAATGTAAGTTATGAACATTCGCGATTCTGTTTTATATGCTAACTACTCTCACAGTCTTCTGTAAGTTTTAAATCAACGCGCCGTGCGAATTGCGACTCTTCGAGCTCCATCTCCATCTTCGCGAACAGCTTGCTAACACATCTTTGAAGGCGATTATTGCGATGTCTACCTCACTCACGACTCGATGAGTGTGCGTAAAGCTCATAACAGTGGACGTAACCACTTGCGCAATGTTGTCGATTACTATCAACGTATGTTTCTCCCTCTCCACAATCACCAAAGTATAATTAAACTAATCTATTGTCCTAACCTTAGAAATCGGTCACGAAAAAGCCCAATCCGTAATCGACTCCATCACATCTTCCTATGCCGCCGAAGGTCAATCCTCTTCGAATCCAATGCTCCACAATCCAGCGGCTTCGGCACCTTTCCCACCTTTTCCACCAGCCAATTTCCCTGGAGGCGTTCCACCACCTTTCCCTCCATCTTCTGGTCCAGGTGGTATGCCATTCCCTCCGCCAGGCGCAAGAGGCTTCCCAATGCCTCCTTTACCTGGACAACCCGGTGCACCACCGATGCCACCATTCCCGGGTATGCCTGGTATGCCTGCTGGAATGCCATTTCCTCCTCCAGGCGGCTTGCCACCTAATTTCCAATTCCCAGTTCCCCCACCAGGAGGCTTCCCAGGAATGCCACCACCGGGTGGTCAAGGGTTTCCGGGCATGCCTCCACCAGGGGGAAATCGGGATGAGAGGAGATAGACAGATAATGGTATATGTTTGGAGTTGAGAAATGGAGAGATGATATGGACTTTGGCGTTCAGAGTTGAATTACTGGCACGTACATTATTAAGAATATTCATCATGCGGATGATTTGTTTCGTGTTCAGAGGACAGCAGAATGAGAATTTGGGGCAGATTGATGCGTTCGATGAATGGGCTCCCTGGAGACCGTCGAATTCTAGTAATGGTCATGCAAATTATTAAACAGCGCGATACCGCAGGAAAATACTGGAGTTGGGAGAAATTGTACTATTATGGTTGAAGCATACGACTTCACAAAGCAAGCAAAAGAATGAAACCTTTTCACATCAAGAATGTCTAGTTGGCATTTCCATTCGTTCTTTTAGTTTTTGAATAGTGATGCAATTGACTATTTAGATGTCTATCATCACTGACCACATTGTTGTTATCTGGCCAGCACTGAACATTGAACAAAATCTAGTTTTGAGAATATTGTTGGCGTTTTCCTAAATTTTATTTTCGGCATGACATTTGTTGTTTTGGGGTCAATATTGAATATATCATAATCTACAAACCGCATCAAAGTAATCCTTCCCTGTCTTATTTCTCGCCTGCATTCGCATCCACCCTCAAAACAAGCTGATGTTGAAGACTTTGATTCATAGAGATTGTCAGAAATGTGATATGATATGATATAAGATGTAGCTCTACAAGTGGGCAAACGCACAAACTAACATCTACCTTCCTCTCCAATCCACTCATTCTTATCATTTCCCGAATTCCATTTCCGATTTATACCGGTCTAAATCCAACCCATCAACCAGATCGCATAGATGGTGCGGTCTGGTGGCAGAGTGGTAAAACGCCAAGATCGAACGAGTAAAAATATCCTCGTGGGGGGTATTCTCCTGCTAACTAAGGGGTTAGTAAGGTTTTGCTCGTTTGTTCTTCTAGGATTTTTTTCTTCCCGTTGATCCCGTTGGAGGAAAATCTAAGATATGAAGGTGGTTTTCTCTATTTTGCGGAACTTGTACAGATTGGTTGTTGTTGTTGCTGATGGACGTGAGTCAAGTGAATATATTGTGGGGCGTTCATGGTCATCATAACGATGAAGAAAGACTAGATGCATTTTTCGCACAGTTTACCCAGGTACATGACTGGTATTGGTACCTCAGATAATCAATGGTGAAAATTGTACATTTCTAAGATGACGATTGCCTGGGTGTTCGAGACACGAACCTCTCACCAGCTCAACTTGAGAGAATGTTGGTTTCGACACATTCACAGCTCACCCCAATTTACCTTGTACAAGATAAGATCCCAAAGTTGTGTGCAATTCATTACTCCTTTCAAATTACTTCATCGATCCAAACAAACTGCCTCCCTCCAATATGTGGCTCAAGAAATGTAAATCCAACTTGCAAAATTTCAGGGATAAAATCGACTCGAAGGTTCCACCAGAATGAAAAAGTAAAAAGACAGGGGAGAGGTATAGAAATTGCAGAATACGTCAAGAACACATGGATCGTATAATTCTACCTATCCCGAGTATTGCATCATGGGTTGAACCTTCAGAGATGTGAATAATCAAGTTGAGAGAGGTTGCGTGTTGAGGAAGAGTCGGAAGTTGGGCGTGTACTCAAAGCCTCACTCAGACTGTTGACAAGTAGTAAATGATTTCGCATCGTCCGGCCAGTTTTGAACTTCACATCGTATTTCATCTACATCCCGAATTAGGCGATTGACAATTGACTTCATAGCCTCACGCTCTTGCTGTACCTCATTATAGAGCATAGAAAGTGGCTCAGACCAGGCCATTCTAATTGGTAAGGGCATAGTCGCTATCAATAATTGTTGGTATCACCATGGGGATGGTGAAGACAATATAGTACTATGGTTCACACTGCTGTAATATTGCTTGAGGTTCTAAAAGCTAGGGCTACGATACATCTATACTATAGTGCCGAGGCACTAGCGCAAGCGCTAGTGCGGTCACATGATCACTGTCCCGACAATAATGAAAGATGGTTTATATCTGATATGAGTGCTGAGGTTCGTATTTGTGAGAGCTGTATTTTTTCCGCGAAGCTCTCCAATGATAGGATTAAGGGCGATTCTCTCCACGTTTTTTCGACTGGAGTAACATTGTTATCATCGCCGCCTATCTGAGCATTGACAGTTGAGCCAGCTGTAGAACCACCAATGTGGATTGCGTTCTCGAAAACGGGAACTGGATCAGCAGATACTGTCTTTGCCATGGCTTGCATCTATAGAGTATTCATTAGTAATTTAGTATCCAGGAGATGGTAACGAGGCAAGCATACCTGGGTCTGGCTAGAGTCTACTGGGCTATTTACCGTAGTTAGATCTGGGTAGTTTTGATTCGTCATGTTGCTGTAGAAGAGAAGACCTTGGGAGTGGATTGTGATAGTTATGTGTAATTGTGTAGTAGGTTCTTAGCCTGAGCGGTGTTGTTGTGGAAGTAAGAAAACCAATGCTAAGTGCGAATCACTCAACCATTAACTACTTTTCTCTTGCCTCTTATAACTATCTAGTACGGGAGAAATATAGGTTTCGTCAATAAGAATACTACCTTGCCATAATATCGCGAGCCCAAAATAGACAGATTTCATCTATTCTGTTCAAGTCGTTGCGATCAACCTGCTTAGGCGCCCATCTCTGACCACTGAACGCAGAGATTTGAGTGATAGAACGCATGCATGGTATTTCCCCTCAATCTGTTGCAAATAAATATGCAGGCGTTCAATAGTCGTTCCCCCCTACAACTCGAACCGAACTCTTGGGTCATTGAAGCTCGAGGAATCCACCAATGGCCATAATCTTTCGAATAAACTTGACAGGACACAATACTAAGAGCCATGTCATGATGACAGCCATCACATCATTATCTCAACTATCACACCAACCCAATATCAGCCAACACAATCCCTAACACACTCCTACACTAGCTTGCGATTGACAACTTATCTCAATAAACATTACCAATTGTAACTTTATAAACCCTCGCTTGCTTAATATTTCGTAACTAGAAAGATATCATGAGCTATTACGCTGAGGTCTTTAAAGTACAGCTTAAAGATAATACTTGAGGCTGAAAATAATCTTTTATTTAAAAGAGTATTATAATATATTTAGAAATAGAAGAGAGGGAGAATATAAAATAAAATAGAAAAACTCAATGAAAAAAGTTATTCAAAAAAGTTATTCGAAAAAGTTATTAGAATTTTTTATCAAAAAAAGATATAGAAAAAACTCACGATTTTTCTTACTTTCTTCAAAATATAAATCTTCAATTCGAATATATACTTTCAATATCTAAATTCTTCTTACTAAATCTCATCTCAATAAAAAACATATCATATTCACTTATATATTCATTTAAAGACTCAGTATATAAGACAGTACTTGTAACTCAAATTCTAAAACTATTTTTCAAATAAAGAACAAACTATCTAATTGAAACGACTCCTGTACATACGTTGCCTAAATCATTCCCATCTAACTCTCTACTCCTGTGCCCCCTCCAGTCTATCCTCTCTAATTGGCTTGGATCTTTCCAATACCAGCGTTCTTAAGAACATTGGCCTTGGTGGTTGAAACATCAGCAACAGCAGCAAGAGAACCAGCGAGACTCTTTGCAACAGTCAAAACATCAGTGTTCGTTCCATCAAAAGATCCAGATGCGACAAGGTTGTTAGCCTGGCAGTTACGGCCAAGGCTCGAAGCACATCCTGCAACCCCATTGCTTGAAGACCAAAGAGGGTTGCTGGGAATGTCGAAGCGAACGGGTGTGGCTGCGTTCTCGAAAATGTTGCCCT
>PQXK01000404.1:0-17632 GCA_004786245.1 Botrytis hyacinthi | reverse complement strand
TATAAAGGTATTCTTGTATAAGAAATATTATAATTAAATTAAGAAACAACTTCTAAAATACTAAATTAATGAGATATAACCATTTATATCTACAAAATAGGCTAATCTACCTATCAGATTCAGTATAATTCAAATCGAGCTTTCTATTGATTCTTTTAACAAACCTCTGAATAATAAATTAGCTAATCACCTAACTTTGCCAAAATCTAATAAAGTTATAGGCGAACCAACTATTTCTGGGGATATACGTGTTCTATATGAAAGTTTATCTAGATCTAGAATTCCATTAATAAATACCTTTACAGAATCACTAGATGATAACAATAATGAGTCTGATAATAACAATAACTGGAGTGGTGGTAAAGATAGTAATAATAGTAGGAATAGTAATAATAACAAAGGCGATAATAATGAAAAAAGTAATAGGAATTATAATTATTCTGGTAATCCCAATCACAGGAATAATCAAGTTGATCAATACAATCAAAGTTGATATCTTATTGATCTTTCGAAAATCTATAGGAATAACGATAAATACAAAGGCATTAATAACTCCTTTAATTTAAAGATTTCCATTTTTAGAAAACACTACCACAAAGTATTTATACCATTTGAAATGATTATGGTAGCCTTCCTAATTATGCTCTTAAATGCAACCAGAGATTACTATTAAGCAAACTTAGATAATCTCCCTGATTCATATTAAAGCTTATACAAAATAATAATTAACAATTTTGAAGAATCTGAATATTAACGAAATATACTTTTTAAATAGAATAATATTCATTTCAAAGTTTATATCAAAAAGAGTTTAAATATAAATCTTCAAAAAATATTTAATATAATAATTACAGATTTACACTTTCTTTAGTATACTATTCCTATAATTATATATGATCCTTAATTATACTATATCAAGGTCTTATTTGTATACAATAATATTCCGAAATATTATTTTATAATATACAACTCTTATTCAAGCTTTTCGTATCTTATTAATCAGATTAAATAGACTATCGACTTTTATTAAAAGATTTTTTCAAAACAAAGTATATCAGCTAAAACGTTTCTTATAAATCAATATTTCTATAATAAAGAATCTTCAAGATCTTCAAATTCTTCTTTTCAAAAATCTTATAACAAATATACTGACAAACAATCCTTTTCTACACTATCCGATCAGAGCAAGAACGATTGTTACTTTCCTGATTGCAAGAAGAAGGATTATAGGTATTACAAATATATACAAAAGGAGAAAGACCGATTTAAGGCAAATTATTATACCAAGTATAGCAATCTCAATGAAAAAGGCTTTATGAAATGATACAACCAGTTCCTTACCAAACACAACAAATTTCGAAGGAAACTTTTTCTTCGAAATACAACCCTTTCGCAATCGATCTAGATCATAGTTATTAAACCAAATTGTTTACAATTGCCCCCAAGTGATTCTGATTAGTAATTATTGTACTACTAATATCAACACTCCAAACACAAAACTTACACGAAAAGTCGCATAAAATTTTCATTTTTATTAAAACAAGAATATGACTTTCAATATGAATTGTTTCAATAATCCATTAATACTTCGGGATATAGTTATAATAAAGGCTTCTTCTGAAGCCTCCATCATACCAAACACTTATCCTATTATTGTCCTAGGTACCTCAATACCTTCAAGCTTTTCTTCGCCTTTTGAAAACCCCCAATTCGAAATCTCTAATTTTATTTTATTAATTAATCAGCCAGCCAATTCTGGAATAATAATTAAAGAATTCAGTTTACTTAATAATCCCTTTATTACTCAAGATATAACTAATATTATTCATATATTCAATTAGAATAAGAAATATAGCTCTACAATACCCCTCAGTAATCAAAATAAATAATCTAGAATATAGAATAAATCAACTATATCAAAGAAAGTGATTCTAAAAGCAAGAGATCTTATATTACTAATATCTACTTTTACCCAATCATATAACGAACAATCCAAGCTTCTAGATCTTCTTGAAATTTTCAAAGAATATATCGAAAAAGGAAAGCTTATTATAGCCTTCAATATTATTGTATTTCAAATCACTTATTTTGAATCAACTATACAAAAAATCGAAATACAAGCTAAAATACTAGCTAAAAATCCAATTCTAATTATCACAATACTAACTAAATCTAATTATGCAATTATAGTAAAAGAAGGAGAGTAGAATCTAGTTAGTAAAGGAAAAGCTATTAAGCCTATTCTAATAGATAAAAAGATTGAAATCACTCAAAGATACCTAATCTTAATCAAATCAGAGATTACAAACATTACCTCCTTCTCGCCTATATCAATATAAAACCAAATAAACGAAATATTTCAGAAAATTGGAATTAAAGGCTTGGTTATAATAATAATAATCCTATCACTGAATAGTAATATAATAATTACTATAAATGCTCCTTTTATATTACAATTTCTATTAGAAAAGAAGATAATCTGAAGTAATCTTATTAAATTCAAAAGAATCCAAAAAGATTAAGAATAGTATAAGGTTATTATTCATAAAATATCTATAAAAGAATTTTCAGAACTAAAAGGAATGAATCTTATCCTTAAAGAAATCAAAACCTTCAATTGGGATTTTAAGCTTATAGGAACACCTTTTTGGCTTACATTAATATCAAAAAGAGCTTATTAATAAGAAGGAGCAATAGTGATTGCTTTTACAACAAAATCAGAAGCAGAACTAGTCATTCAGAAATAACTATATATTGCTAGCATTAATATAAGAATAGAAAAGTTCTACAAATCCAAATCAACTATACAATGCCTAAAATGCCAAGGATTTGAATATCAGGATACACATTGTAGAAGGGATCTCTTCTATAAACTCTGTAGGGGCAAACATATAATATTAGTATATTTGTGTATAGTCTGTAATATTAGAGGAAAGTTCTATTAACACCTAACTACCAAATGCTCGAATTGCTAAGAAAAGCATACAGTAAATTCAAGAACCTACGAAATCTATCAAGTAATCCAATAAAAAGCAAATAATACCAATTTATAAATTATATTAATATTCGAATTCTTTAAATAAATCTTAATAAGAGTTTATAAGCGATAGAGAACATTCTATAGCTTGCTATAAAGCTCAATATCAATCTTATTATAATTCAAGAATCTTGGATTATCAAAAATAGAATCGATTATTCAAATTCAAGATCTATTATATATTCTAATTTCATACAAACACTATCAAGATTCGACTTTAATTTTCGATCTTGCATATTATTATATACTTCAAAAACTCTTCAAGCTATAATCAATCTAGCTTCCAATTCCCTAATAGATTCTAATATACAGATCTTTAATTATTAAAATGGAAATAAAACCTTTCAAATTATCAATATATACAACGAAGCTGATTAAGCTAAAAAAAAAGGGCTTTATAATTAAAAAATGCTTATATAATTCAATAATTATACAAAAAACTATTCTCCTAGATGACTTCAATTCTTATTATCTATAATAGGATTCTTTTTTGGAGAAGAATGGAAATGCTGATTAATTATCTGTATGGTTTGAAGATCAGAACCTTACTCTTTTTAATAAGTCTGGTTTCAATATCTTTTATCACACTAATCTCCTTAATCCAAGTATCATTAATCTTACATTAACCTCAAAAGGAATTGCCTTTCAAATCCAAAACTAACAAACACTTTCAGATACAGGATCCAATCATATAGGAATATTATTCGAGCTAAAGGGAAAAGAAGAATCAAGCCCCCTTAACACAATATCGTTAGCTAGATACAATACAAAGCTAGCTAATTGGAATAAATTCGAATCGATATTGAAATCAGAATCATTATATTCCCCTATTCTCTTTACTCTAATATCAACTGTCTTATCTGAAGAGGATTCGTTAAATGGTTTGAAAGAAAGAAATAATTATTCTAATCTGGATCAAGCAGCAAGCGAACTTACAAGAATTATTCAAAAAGCCACTGAAAAATCCATATCTAAAGTTTCGTTGACTAGAAAAGCGAAGCCATGGTGGACCCCTGAATTAATAGATCTTCGAAAAGAGCTAGGAAGAGTAAAACAATCAATTGAATTGAATCTAAAGAATTCTAATCTCAAAAAGAAATATCGAATTGCTAGAAATAAGTATTTTCAGGCTATTAAAACAACAAAAAAGAATTATTGAAATGAATTCCTAGAAAAAGAGAATATACAAACAATATTCAAAGTAATAGCTTATATAAAGGATTATCAAAACCAAAGAATACCGAACATTTCAATAGAAAGCTCTTTTGAAGGAAAATGCTCTGCTTTTAGATTAACTCTATTCCCATCTTCTTCTATCACTTTAAAACTACAATGGAAAGAATACAAGCAATTCAAAAAATGGGAATAGCCTAGTTTTTTACAAATCAAATTAAGTAATACTTGCTTAGCCAAAATCCAAGGAAAAACCCCTAGTCTAGATGGGATTACTCAGGAGATTATTATGAAAGTATATAAAGCAATTCCAGGGATCTTTTTCAATTTATTCAGCAATCTAATTAATCTAGGATATTACTCATAATGCTGAAAATAAGCCATTAGAGTGATTCTAAAGAAATCTTCAAAACCTGATTACTCAGCTCCAAAAGCATATAGAGTCATTGTACTTCTAAACTGCCTTGGAAAGATTAGCAAAAGGATATTAGCTTAAAGATTAGGCTATTTAGCAGAAACTATTAATCTATTACACAAGAATCAAATTGGAGGCCGATAAAAGAAATCAGTAATTGATACAGCTCTTCTTCTAACCACCGAAATCGAAAGAAACAAGCAAATCTACAAAAAGACCTCAATTCTATTTATAGATATAAAGGGAGCCTTCGATTATGTTTCAAGAAATCGATTATTAGATATTTATAAGAAATTAAAACTACCAACGAATCTCATCTCCTGGATAGCCTCTTTTCTACAACAAAGACAGCTAAAACTTTCTTTCAATAATCAAATCGAATTCTTCAAGCCTATTTCGACTGGAATACCACAGAGCAGCCCAATCTCTCCAATCCTATTTTTAATATATATTAGAGAATTATTCCTTTCAAAACTAATCAAATTTCTCTCCTATATTGACGATATTGCTTTAATTACAAACTCATCCTTATGGAAAAAGAATATTAGACTTTTTGAGAAAGCTACAAAGCAAATCTATTAACTCAGCTCGAAAATTGCGATTCAATTCGACTTAGCAAATACAGAATTAATTTACTTCTTAATATCCAAGTTAACCAAAAACTTCTTAATCATATTACCTAATTCGGATATTATTAAACCTCAATCTTTAATTAGATAATTAGATATATAATTTGATTCAAATCTCAAATTTAATCAATATATCAATATCCAAATCACACAAGCAAAAGGAGCCTTTTATCGAATAACTCGGTTAGCAAATATTGAAAAAGACCTGAGTCCTAAAGCTCTTCGACAGTTATATATAGCTTGTGTGACTAGTATAGCTGATTACGGATCAGTGATTTGGTGGAGAGGATAAGCCCACTTCAAGGATAAAATGCAAGCTCTTCAAAACCTAGCTCTTCGAAAGATACTAGGAGTTTTCAAAACCGCTTCAATTCTTCCAATGGAAATCGAATTAGGATTAAAACCAGCAAATATCCGATTAGATTCAAATATCAAGCAATACGCTTTTCGATTAACAAAACTCTCATTCAAACATCCAATCAACATCGAAAAAGCTACTCTAGCATACCAATACGCTAATCGGGAAGCTATCAATACTCCTCAAAGAAAGCTATATAAGCCAATTCAACTCGATAGAATTAGGGAATCAATTGATAAAGAATTTGATTCATTCTCTCTCAAAAAGATTATCCATTTTCACTTCCCTCCATGGAAAAAGGAAATCCCTTTCAAAGTTAATATTAACCAGGCTTCAAAAGAAAATGCAGCAATACTCTACAATATTATTCTTAAATACAGAGATCAAAATACTATTTACATTTATACAGATACCTCTTCCATTAAAAAGGGAATAGGTATTGGTATAGGGATAGTATCAATACAATCGAATGATCAGATTTCATATCAAGAACAAGTCAATATTGGAAGCAATCAACTAATCTATAATGGAGAGCTATATGGAGTCACTCGAGCCATTGAATATGCTAGCTCAATCGCTAGTAGTGGAAAGAAGTTCAAGGTGTATTCAGATAATCAAGTAGGCCTCCTTCGATTGAAAACACCCTTAGACCACCCAGGGCAAGCATATCAAATACAAGCAATCAAGGCAGCTGAAGCTATAATAGCTAAAGGAGCTGAAATATCCTTGAATTGGGTACCAGGGCATACATCAGTCAAAGGAAACGAGCTAGCAGACAAGCTAGCAAAAGAGGCTACTACAATACGACCCACCTTGAATGAAACTAGTTTCGGATTATTAGTAATAATAATCAAAGAATCCTCTTTCGATTAATGGAGTTCAACTCTCAATCAATATAAACTCAGATCCAATCAATTGACATTAACCTATTCAAAGCTATTTCCATGAAAAATCGAATTGAAAATTAAACTACCAATTGGAATCAATAGAAACATAGCTAGTGCATTCTTCCAATTGAAATTAGATTACGGATATATCAAATCATATCTATATCGATTCAATTATTTTAATAATAAATGTATATATAGTAATATTAAGGCACCATAACACCTCTTAATTAGTTATTCTATATACAAAACAAAAAGAAAAAAGATATTCCAGAATATATCATTATTGAAAGTCATTATACAATTCCTATTGTATATCAAAATAGGTATCGAATTAATTATCAAATTCATCAATATCACTAAAATCGCTATAAGGGCATAGTATCTAGTAAGGATTTTTGAATAAGAAGTAATAGAGGAAGGAGTAATAATGGAAGAGAAGAGAGAAGAAGATAATAAAGAAAAAACAGTTAAGGAAATAAGAGAGGGGTTTGACCTCCTCACAATTTCTTGATCATTAGAATTTTCTTATTATATGTAATGCGTATAATAAACGGGTACTTTTCCTTAGCATTTGTTTTCATTTCCTTAATAAAATAATATCCAATATTGTAAATCAAAAAGTTATCTATTGGGCCCATCGGGCCTAGTCGTCCTATATAGTCTTAGACTGAAGGTGGACGTAAATTCAATCAAAATCAAAAACCAGTTCCTTACTGATATTGAATAAGATAGTAATCTAGATAGTAATAATAATGAAGATGATCATCTCATTGATTAATATTTCACTAATACAAATAGTTCTAAAGAGATTTCCAGGATATTCTTTATATCAATAAGTGTTTATAATAGTTCTTTAATAATGATTAATCTTAATAATACTATAAATGCCTATATACTAATAATTGAGGTATTCATTACAAGCAATAAACAATATAATGCTAACAAGTTCTTCGGAATTATAATTGATATAGAAGCAGTTTAAAGATCAATTGTTGAATATAATCAATATTTGGTATAAAAAAAGATCAAGGATATTGAATACAATTAAATTATTATTAGTTAAGTGATAGTTCAATATAGAATTGGGGTAATTATTTCTATTAGCTTTTTCTGAATAGAACTTCTATTTAGTGCTGTAGAATGGAATATTATAAAAGCCGATGTTTCATTTCTATTCTGTTTAGTAGATATGGATAGATTCAAGTTTAAATATAATAATTTCAATAATTTTATTATTATATTTAAGAGTATTTACCTTATATATTGATAATTCGGCCATATATTTCTATTCTGGAATATCAATATTCAGAAACTAGTCAATTATTTTATAAATAACAGCGAATACTATCTTACAAAAATCGAATTACAATATATATATCAACAATTCAGTTATCCATCTGCTTGTAAATTTCATAAGATATTCAAACGCTTTAGATATAATAAGAATTTTGAGGCAATCAAATAGCTTACCAAGTTTTATTATTATTATCAAATTTATAATAAATTATCTTTTAGATTCAAGTTCTTTTTTTCTAATAAGGATTTTGAGTTTAATTATATAATACTTATTGATATGTTTTATATCAATAACAATCTCATTCTATATATTATTGATAAAGCTATATACTTTCAAGCTGTTTAATAGCTGAGTAATATATTCGTGAAGTATATATAGAATAAGCTTTGTAAATACTGGATTGATATATATATTGATCTATCGAAATATATTACTTACAATACTGATATTAATTTCATCAAAAAAGAATTCCAATAATATACTGTATTAATGTTCATTTAGATAAAGATAGTTCCTATGAAAGTATATTATTCGATTGGTATTGTTGAGAGATTTCATATATTATTACATAGAGTATACAAGATTATTTATGATGAGATCTATAGATTAAATATTAACAGGGTAGTTATACTCTAGATGACTATAAAAGCTATCAATGATACTGTTAGGCCTAATGGTTTAATGTTCACTTTGCTTGTTTTCGGTATATTTCCCTATATAATCAATGATAGTCCTTTGATATCTATTATTCAATAATGAGCTATTATAGTTTCTAAAGCTATAATAAAAGTTCGCAAATTACATAACTTTATATAAATATAAGAAACTCTGAATATACACAACAATTCCTTTACAACTATATTTTATAATTTATTATCAAATAGTAATATTTTAATCTGAAGAGAAAGCAATAACACTACAATAAGTAAATAAAAAGGATTTTTCTTACTCCTCAATATAAACAGGGAAATATACATATTTGATTTACTTCATGAACCCACAAGATTTCGATTTACATTAATAAAACTATATTATATATACAATAAAGCTAACTCTATTAAGGAAATTATTAATTCTCCTAACCCTAATAATAAAAACAATTATATTCCAAATCGTTTCGATAGATATAAAATAATTTTACTAAAATCTAACAAAGTTAGATTACCCATTTCTGAAATAATTATTATATATACTACAAACCCTAAAAAACCCTTTACGGATTTATCCAAAAACGAACTAATATCTATACCAATATCTTTTTTTTAAATAATTATATTTTAGATTTGTATTTATATACAAACCCAGGACTTTAATTACTTCATTATTGATTTTTTAAATCCAATCCTGTATAAGGAATCCAGAAAGAAGGAGATTAATGATTTAATAGTTAAGAATATATTTAAGGTTGTATCAATAATGGATATTCCTTTTGGTATATATATTTTCAAGTTATACTTTATTAATAAAATCAAGAATAAAGAAATAAATATTGAATTCCGCAAATTACAATTAATTATTCAAGTATATAATAACACCAATAAAACCACTATTTTAATATAATCACTAACAATTCAACAATTGTATCAATACATTTTAGTCTCTTTGACTATAAGCACTCGAAAAGAAAACGAGATAGATATATATATTCGAGATATTACCCAAGTGTATATTTAATCAACTTTGAATCTATACCGAATTTTCTATGTATATACTCCAAAAAAAATGGATCTGTGTGACGATTCGGTCCCTTTCAGGTTCCCTTCTTAATTACCTAGCTTCTAGGACCTTAGCCTAGCACATGATTCATTGGTATATATAGTCCAGAGCTCTTATAATTCTTTTCTTATTCTTTTCTTTCTTTTTTAGTTTTAGATTCTAAAATAGAATTAAATCCTTTTATAATAGTCCTTTATATTATCTAAAACTCATTTATATCAATCTTTACTGGTAATGATATATCAAATAATATCTTATTCTTTTTTAGGCTATTTAAATATCGATATTGTGTGGACTAGAAGAATCTATATCAAAAGATAAGGAAACGTTTTTGAAGGATAGTTAATCAATAACAATTCCTTAATTCTTATACCAATTCTTCAAGAAGATTGAAAAGAATTACAAAAAAGTGTACCCAAGCTTCTCCTTACAATTCCGAAGAATCCAATACGATTACAGTTTTTCAAAATAAAGGACTACCGCGTATTCCCTCTTTTTAAATGAAAGCTAGCTCTTTCATTTTAATCTCAAATCAATTTGCTATCCTCGATAATAATAAAGAAGATTCGGATTCCCTTACTTCTGAAATGATTATATTATTAAAAGGCAAAGAATCAGATAAAGAAAAGCCCTCTATTTAAATTAATAATCTTCTTAATCTTATTATTCAGTAAAATGCTATTATTATTGAATTGAAATTAGAAATCAATAATATTCGTACCTCTCACTTTTCTAGAAGTAACTTTCGGAATCGATTCTTTACTCCCTGGGAAGCCCTATATCATTCAGTCTTTGATATAATTGAACCTATGGATTCTATAAAAGCCATTATACACTCTTCGTATAAAAAGAATACTCATCTTATTCCTGATTCGATCTCCTCTCAACAATCCACATTTAATAAACAAGGCACAACTTTCTTTACTCCCTATAAAATAAAGAAGATCCCCCACCTTACAGAAAAGCTTTCGGATAGTAAAGCCTTGAAGCCCAAACTATGGAAATATCTGATTGAATATAACCTGGAATAATATATATATACTTTTATTAGCGAAAAGCAATACAGGATTTATATTATCGCTAATACCAAAGATATAGCTTGTAATCACTTGCAGCCCCTACTCCTTAATTCTTCTCCCGAATATGATATATAAGGATTAATCGAAGCTATTATATAAGTTACTATTAATCCAATCAAGCAATAAGTAATATTAGATTAATATGAAACATTAAGATAAGGCATAAATCAATCATTTTGGGAATTCTATTAGAAATTTCGATAATTAGCTAATACTGCCGAAATTCAAGATAACTTTATTCTTCTTAATAACCTTCGAAACCAAATTAATATTAGATTAGTATATACTTATATTATAGAGTTCGCTAGTTTTCGAAATATTAATAATTATGTAGCTCTTCTTCAAATTCATAATATAAATTATCAATCTATTAAAACTAGGGAATATATAATTGCATTGGCTATCTAATCGAACCCTACTAGCAATTGTACAACTATTTCACAACAGTTATACTCTATGCCTAAGACTAATCAAAAGATCCTATAATATTCCGCGAATACTATTTCACCTTGCTTATTATTGAATTATTGATTCAATATAGTTTTTATTTCTAATAATTCTTATTATAATTCCCAATCTTAGAAATCTAATGGTTTAGCGAGGAATTCAATTCCAGCTCAATTCGATTTCCAAATTCAAGAGATTATCAGTATTAATGAACTTTTTGGCGAATCTATCGGTAACCCTTCCGATACCCAACATTTAGTGGATTTCGTTTAGAAAGAAGAAGTAATAAATATAAAGCCTTCAAAAAACAAACTCTAGGAAAAGTTTCCTTTTTAGAGTATCTGAGAGATATGAGATACCTTGATTTATAAAAGCTAATAGGAGATTCTCATATAACTATTCCTTATATAATTTCAAAGCAAGGAACTGCTTTTCAAGTTCAAGTTCTTATTAACTCCAGAGCTAATAGCTATATATTTATTAATAAAACCCTTCTATAACAAATCTCCTTGATATTCATTATCTTTATTACTAAACTACTCACTTCGATATTTGTTAAAGGGTATAATAGCATTATAGGTAAACAAATTATTTATTATATTTGTTTTATATTTATAATTGATAAATATATTCAATTATACATTTCTTTTCTGATTACTACTCTTCAGAATAATAATGTTATTCTAGAATAATAATGGTTAGCTAAGCATTCCCTCCTTCTTGATTGTAAGATGCAGAAATTGCTTTAGCCCTATTCTTATCCTCCAACTCTTTTTTTTACTTTTAATTGTATTCTCTCTTAAAAAGACCTTAAACTTAAGCCTCTAGATTCAGAGATACAATTAAACATTAAGCAAAGAGATCGAAAGTTAGATTAATATTGAAAAAGACAAAAATCCTTTATTCTTAATAATATATATTATTCTTTGCATTTAATTTCATAAATTAATTCTAATTATGAAATTACTTTTTTAAATAATTCAATAGAATTCAATATATCCCCTGATATTCAAGTATTAGAAGTTTTTTCTCAAGAAAGCTTTAAAGTCTTGAAATTTTTAAAAAAGAATTTTGAAAAGATTTCAAAAAAGATATTCTTGATTTTAATTATTACTAATAATACTTTTAAGAAATCAATAATTAGAAGTATTAAACAAATAAACGAAATTCTGAAGAATCTATTATATAAAATTTTAAAGGATAATTCATTTATATCTATACCTTATAAAAGGTACTTTTCTACCCTGCATTTCTTAGATAGCTTTAAAGCACCTAATCGAATTACTTTCATTATAAGCTCTATATTCCATTTGATCTGTATACGCCAATAAAACAATGAATTATTTATTAGCTCTTTCCATAAAATTAACGAATTAATCAATTAATGCTCTAAAGAGGAAAGATTAACCAAATTAATTAATACTATATTACAAGATCTTTATTCTAGTCTATTGTAACGCCATATAGCTATATACTTATTATTAACCTTATTATCTGTACTGGATATAGAATCTTTCATTTCACCAGAATATAAAGACTATGCCAATATGTTTTCGAAAGCTAAATCGAATATACTACTATCATATTGATTATACAACCATAAGATTACCCTTAAAGGTAATAGTGAAAAAGCTCTTAAATATAGCCCTCTTTATAAGATATTTCTTAAAGAGCTCAAAACAATCAAAAAGTATATTACTAATAATCTCTAAAAAGACTTTATTGAATCTAGTTAGGCTCCTTTTATAGCCCTTATTTTCTTTATGAAAAAAACAGATGGAAGTCTTCGACTCTATATCGATTTTTGTATACTGAATTCACTTATCCGAAAGGATTGATACCCTCTCCTTTTGATTAATGAAATCCTTGGCCGCCTTACTGACACTAAGATTTTTACTAAACTCGATATCCATCAAGTATTTTATCGAATTAGAATAGACCCTCAATCCGAAGAATATACAACTTTCCGTATGTACTATAAAGCCTACAAATATTGTATTCTTCCTTTTAATCTAATTAATAATTCTATTATCTATTAATATTATATAAATAATATTCTCTTCGATTATCTCAATGATTTCTGTACAGCCTATTTGAACAATATCTTGATTTACTTTTTAAATCCTTTAAAACATTAGATCCATATGAAAAAGGTTTTATAACGCTTAAGAAACACTAATCTTCAAGTTAATCTAAAAAAGAACAAATTTAGTATCATTTGTACTAAATATCTTAGCTTTATAATCTCTATAGAAGAAATTGAAGTAGATTCTGAGAAAGTTGTTATTATATATAATTGGGTATATTTGACTATAATTAAAGGAATTTAATTCTTTTTAGGATTTTATAATTTCTATCACCAATTTATACGCAATTTTGATATATTAGTCAAATCTTTAATTAATCTAATTAAAAATAATATTCCCTTTTAATTCGATAATAATTGTATATATACTTTTAATGCTTTTAAGAACTCTCTTACCTCCTCTTTTATTCTATAATACTATTAACAAGACCTTGAATATATACTGGAAATAGATACCTCAAATGAAATAATAGCGAATATTCTCTTACAAAAGCATAATAAAGACTAGCTATCTATAGATTTCTATTCGAAAATTATAGCTTCTATTGAGCTTAATTATAAAGTCCATAATAAAGAGATACTCTCTATTATAAAATCCTTTAGATATTAACATACTGAACTCACTAATATATCATATCAGATTTGTATCTATACCAACTACAAAGCATTAATCTATTTTATAACTATAAAAACCTTAAACTCTCGGCAGGCACAATAAGCTGAACTTCTTATGAACTATAACTTTGTAATATTCTATCAACCAGGAAAAGACAATCCATTAGCCAATACTTTTATTCGCCATACTAACAAACTTAATAATCAAAATCAAAAGAAAAAGTTATAATACCACCAGCAATTCCTGAAAAACAATCAAATCGATTCTCTTATCCTATCTCACAAGCTTTGACTAGATTCTGCCAAAAAAGCTTTTATTCAAATTCTAAACCTAACTTCGATTTTCTCAATTCTATAGATTATTGATTGTATTCTACTTATTAATTACTATACTTCTTCTTTAAAAGCCTTACGGAAACAAGTATAGAAAAACAATAATCACTTTAATCTTGAAGATGAACTGTTATTATATAAAGATAAACTAATAATTTCTGATATAAATAATCTTCATATTCTTTTAATTCAAGAAGCTCACAATAATATCTCTATTGTATATTCAGATATTCGAAAAACCCTAAAGTTATTAATCGATTACTATTACTAATAAGGAATCTCTCAAATAATAGCTTAATATTATTGAAATTATAATATTTATTATAGAATAAATATACCCCGAGATAAAACCCCTAGCTTGCTATACCCATTATCAATATCAAGCTGATTTTGGGAATATATTACTATAAACTATTATAGCTTTAATAAAAACAAATATGAATATAATAATATATTTATTATTATCTATTGATTTAGCAAATAAGCTATCTCTATTCCTTGTAAAAAGGCGATCAATTTAATTACAGTAGCCAAATTATATATTTATTATATTTATCGCTATTTCGATCCTCCTCTTTCCATAATATCCAATTGTGGATCCCAATTTATATTAAGTTTTTGAAAAGAATTTCAAAAGATTCTAAATACTAATATTAGTTATTCAATTACGAATCATCCTCAAACTAATAAATAAATTAAGATCTATAATTAGTATCTTCAAAAAAGACTCCAACCCTTCGTTTTTTATTATCAAGATAATTAATTAGAACTCTTATTGATGATAGACTATATACAGTTTATTTTATCTTATAATTCTTTTAATAATATTTTTCCATTTAAAATTATATACAGCTATTCCTTACAAACCTTTTGGAATTAGAAGTTCTATAACACCAAAATCAAGAACAAGCTCAGTATAGACAAAGCCTGTATTGTAGCTCAACAATATTATAATGTATGGAAACTCGTTACAAAATACCTTATAGATACTCAAGAAAGAGCCTAGTTCAAAATTAATATATATTGACAATCTGTCGATTTCAAAATAGGTGATTATATATAGCTCGATATACAATACTACCGAACTGAGCGATCTTCAAAAAAGCTAGATTTCCCAATAAATAACAAATTCCTTATTATTGAAAAGATAGAGTATTCCTTTAAGCTAATGTTATCAGATACAATGAAAATTTTCGATATATTCCTAGCTGAAAAGCTATGAAAAGCTGCAAATGACCTTTTTTCTGGTTAAGTGAACAATCTCAATTCTCCAATCAATATTACTAATGAAGAAAAATAGGAAATCAAATAAATTATAGTTTCGAAAAGTATTCGTAATAATATTTACTATTGAGTATAATAGTGTAATTACAATATTGATTTTATCTAGTACATTGCTAACAATTTTAAATACTCTCCTTACAAATTTAAAGAGTATCATTTGGCTAATCAAAACCTTTCTGATCTGCTTAAGGCATTACCTTAATGACTAAAACACTACGAAGATGGTGAAGATGAGTATGATGGTGTTATTGGAGATAAGGAGATGGATAAGTGCTCGAAGACAAGCTTTTTTCAGACGGGAGGGTAATGTGACGATTCGGTTTCTTTCAGGTTCCCTTCTTAGTTATCTAGCTTTTAGGACTTTAGTCTAGTATGTGACTTATTGGTGTATATAGTCCAAAGCTCTTACAGTTCTTTTCTTATTCTTTTCTTCCTTCTTTAGTTTTAGATTCTAAGGTAGAATTGAATCCTTTTATGACAATCCTTCACAATCTGCCGAATAATATAATTCTCTTTGTAATAAAACTATTATATAGTGTTCCGGAAACAGGAAATTATTGATTTAAGATATATCACACTTATTATTATAAAAAACTTAGAATACAATAATCTATATATAATCTTTATCTTCTGCATACTAATAGTTAGAGTACTAGATTCAGTATTATAGACCTTCAAATGGATAATATACTTATTATTGAAAACTATACATTTCTTTAAACTAAGAATAAACAATTCAAATAAACTAATTTTATAATCAAGAATTGTAAGGAACTAATTCATAATCATTTATTAAAGTTTAACGATATCACTCTTATATTCCAAAACAATAACATTTATCTCAATTAAGAGAAGTAATATAATAATCTATAATCTATTTCCATAAAATCTATGAATATTCATAAAACATGCGATAAGATCCGAAAGTATGCTTCTATGTATGATTAATATATTGCATAGCGAGCTCGAAATGTATATATTATAACTATATGCCAACCTGAAGTATCTTTTGATTTATCTATAATAGTATAAATAATATAACCCAACAAAAACAACATTATAGTATTGAATAAATATATCAAGTAGCAAAAAGAAAATTTCGCTAGGGGACTCAACTATGTATCACTTGATCTGAATTCATTCAAAATCGTCATCTTCACTAATATCTCTTTTACTAATAACAAGAACTACTTATTTCAAATAGACTATATAATTGTTATAATAAATAAACACAACAATGCCAATATTATTCATTGATCATCCATCAAGTATAAGAAAGTTATATATAGCATTTTAGCTTTAGAACTATACGGATTAGTTTAAGGATTCAATATTGATATAGCAATCACTTCTACAATTAGCGTTATTCTCAGTAAGGAAATTCTATTAGTTCTGTATACTGATTCAAAATCGTTGTATAACTTATTTACTAAGCTAGGCACAATCAGTAAAAAGAGATTAATAATCGATATTATTGCTCTACACCATTCCTATAAATGAAGAGAAATTATTAAAGTAATCTAGATTAATAATCCAATTAATCCAATAGATACAATAATAAAAGGAAAGCTATACCAAGCTTTTACTGATTTAATCAATATAAATAAAATTGATATCAAGACAATAAAGTAAGTAAAAAGGGATTAGAGAAAGGAATTGATTCTATTAATAAAAGGTTAAAAACTTTAATTAACAAATAAAGGGTTTTAATGATTTTACGAATTTCTTTTTCAATTATTATATTTTAAGCTATAAAAGAGAATTCCGAGTGTATGAACAAAGGAATTCATTTTAAGGGAATTCACTTTAAGGGAATAACTTCAATATAATAGCTACTATATCAAAGGTATTAAGCAAATGTAGAAGAGACTAGCTCTTTCAGTAATACCTATATAAAGCCTACTACTTCTCTACATAACTAGCTCTTTAGATAGAATACAATTAGACAATTAGGACCTACAATACGTGGGTACTACGTCTTCCGTATCCTTCTCGAACCAACAATATCAAATAGTAAAAAGAAAATTCCATTAAAGGATTTAATTATATACTACTTGATCTGGATTCACTCAAAGTCGTTATCTTTACTGATATCTCTTTTGCTAATAATAAGAATTATTCATTTTAAATAGACTATATGATTATTATAATGAATAACTATAATAATACTAATATTATTTATTGATTATTTATTAAATATAAGAAAGTTATATATAGTGTTTTAGCTTCAGAATTGTATAGATTAATTCAAGGATTCAATATTGGTATGGTAA
>PQXK01000403.1:0-17743 GCA_004786245.1 Botrytis hyacinthi | reverse complement strand
GAGACTAATTAGATTATTTTTATAACTAATAAAAATTATTCTCATTCAAATCAACTAAAATTCTACTCTTTATATACTTATATTTATAGAATCTTTCTTTATTAATTAAATCTTTCTCTTTAAATCGTTCTTAAATTAAATATTAACTCTTTCTTTATCTATTCTTTATTAAAATTTGGAGATTCTTATAGAGATTCTCTTTTTGATTTTATTCTTGTTTCTTGAAGTTAAGAACTAATCTGAATTTAGTAGAAAGATTCGCGTTTTTATTAATCTTAGATCAAGTTAATCTGATCTCTAAAACAATCTCAACTTTAATTTTCTTCAATACAATTTCGATTTATTTAACGGAATCAATTTCCCTACGGGGAGAGAAGAGTCTCCTTTAAAAATAACTCTTTTGATCTGTCTGTTAGACTTCTCAATGTCTTCCGAAAATAATTCAGACTTCACCGGGGAAGATACGTGTTTACCAAGATCAAGATTGGCCTTCGATTTCAGAGTAGTCGAAAGACCGATTTATAAACCAAATAGCGGTCCACCGCTTCAACCAATTTCACTCATTCCTCCTCACGAATTAAGAGGAATTATTCTTGATTGTTTTCCATACCCGAAACCAGATGACCCTAGCCACTTCCTAGTAGGCTATGAACAAGAGCCACATAATCGCATTATTATACACCCAAAAAATATACGCAATTATGTATCAGAATATACTTTGGAAAATTGGGAGCATGAACGGAGCACTGCAGAAGAGAATCGTCTCATTAAAGAACTTCAACCTCGTTTGATAGCATCAGAAAAAGCAAGAGTATTGAGAGAATTGAAAAAAGCTGGAAAATCACGTGATGATCTCAGGGAGGAGGATGCCGAACAGTATCAGGCTTTGGGAATGCCGAAGAAGAGGGGCAGACCTAAGTCTATGGCGAGTGTTTTCAAACCAGCACCGAAGCTAGTATCTGATCAACCAAGTGGGAAGCGTGGACCTGGAAGACCCCGGAAAGTGGTGTCAATTCAAGTTGTTTCGCCTACTACCTCTCATCCTCATCGGCCTTCTTTGTCACAGCCATCCTTATCTCAACCATCGCTATCTCAATCATTTGCTAAAGCACCAAGAGCAATGTTGGAGCATACAATTGCCGACTCGGCAAGCGAAGAGGAAGATGAAGATACCGATTTAGTGCTTGATGATCAACTCAACCAAGAGGCAACCCATATATCTAAAACCGCTATGAATTCGTCTACTATCCTGAGAGTTACGAGTCTGACAAAGCAGCGTTCCAGTCAAGGTCAAGTAAACAAGACCCCTATCCAGTCACCACAGAAGTACAAATCCTTCAAGATGTCACCCCACGATCGTCCCAAGAAAGCTCCAATTCTTCCTGGCATGAGTGTAAACGCATACCCATACGACAATTTAAAAGCCAATGCTAGCAATAATAAAAAGAGCATAAAGGTCGAGAAAGGTTTAAGCTCCCAGAACCAATCTCTAGCAAGCCTTCAGTTGCCCATTCTATCAAGTGGCGAACAGTCCACTGGTCGTACATTTCAAGGCACAGGTCAGAAGCCCCAATCTAAAATTGTCGATTACTTCAAGGATTCTGGTGCTAAAACCCCTGCTTCGAAGACGCTTGATGTGAATAGAAATTCCGAGCGTTCGTCTAGTTTGAAGCGCAAATCTTCTCCATTCATAGGACGAGAAGGCGATTCGAGTAGAAAGTCCCGAAGTAAAACTCGAAAACTAGGAAAGGGCTCCGATAAGTATTCTGATGCCGAATACAAGGAAGCTTCGAAAAAGAGGTTTGGATCACCCACCATTGAGAATTATGAAACAAGCTTCGAGCCAATATCAAGTGCACGGCGTGGGAGCGATGCTTTCAATCTTCGTAGCTCTAGAAGTAGAAGTCGACGACTTGAATCTTCTCCTGGTAATAGCATGGGGCTTGAGGATGAGAATGAGGATTTGATTGAAGATGAGGATGCGATTGAAGATATGGAGGAAGACGAACAGAAAGACTCGCAAGAAGCTTTGGGCGGCGAACCGGCAACATGGGATGTAAAGTCAATCTTGGATCACAAGTACGAATGGAACGACGGTGACAACAAGCAAGAACTATGGTATCTTGTTGATTGGGAGGGAGGTTGGAACCCAACATGGGAACCTGCTAATGGCATCTCGGAAGGGGCCGTTAATGAGTACATCGCTTCGAGGCAAGCTCAAGGACTTGGCAATCTCTCTGTTTCAATTGACGCGATAGATATAGGTGGAAACGGTGATTCGTTATCACGAAGCGATGATCTAGAATGCAGTATTGAGGACGACGGGTACTCATAATCTTTTTTTCCAGGGAAGAAGTCAGAACTCCAGGTTTTGAAGGAAAGGAAATGGCAAATTAAATATAGAGCAACAAAACAAATGTTGGGAGATAAAGTCGGGGTCGCGTATAACATTTTATCTGGCATCGGTAGATCATCAGGAGAATCATAACGGGAGGCGTCTGAGGCTATGTTTGGTAGATTTGAGGCACATTTGGCCATTATTCGCAAAACGACTCGAAGTCTTAGGTAGACAACGAGAATGGTGATTTTCATAATTGTTACAGATACCCAATAGCATACCACATTAGCAGTTTTCCCGAGGTTTTTGCAGTCGTAATCGTGCAGGGTGTTTTTGAGGTCTAGTGTATGCATGGAATACCAGGAAGAGCAAGTGCTACCGGGATTTATGATAATTAGGCAATTGTTCGCTAATATGGGGGTGAACCCCGCGTCTGACACCCACGCGTGGCTCAAATTATAGACGTTGAGTATTGGGGACTCGGGCTCAAAATATATAAATGATCACAGCTGTACTGTCTGCATTTGCTTGAAATAAAATACTCCCCTTCCTTGCTTCTGGCCTGTTCTTCCAGTCTCGTTATTTGAACGCCATTTCTACATTTATCTGCTTTATGTAGGCATGCTGCGCCGATTACCAGATTCATTCATCTAGATAAGCAAACTAATATAAAACGCTCCCAATCTACTCCTACCTAGTTCAGAAAATGGCATCTACAAAAGTGGATCTCACCTCCCCCGAACCCTACATCACTCCCGCCGAGATCTACAGCGGTACCTCATTCAACATCGGCGGCAACCCCAGCCCAGATTCTTCATCATCCACCCCACCAATAACTCTTCGCATAGCAACCGGAGGAGCTGGTCAATCCGGGCTTATTCGTGCTCTTGCCAATAAGTTTATCGAGTTCGAGATAGACAAAACAGGTTGTCCACGATTCAGCATTGCATGGTTGTTATCGGATACGTCTGCAAGTTTCAACTATTTGGGAAGTAGAGCGGCGGATTGTAGCATCACGTATCATAAGACTGCAGAGGAGATAGCTTTAAAGCAGGGAATTGCGGAGAGGAGGGAGTATGCTTGGAGAGATCATTGGCTGCTTGTTGGTAGGTGTTTTGCTGATTGTGTGTGGCTACCAAATTTGCTGTCTCGTCTTCATGACAATATCGAAGCTCTATTTGAAATGGCCCATTCTGTTCTGATGATTTCTAGGACCGAAACAAAATCCTGCCAGTCTTCCACTTGATAGTACAGATGACTCTACAATATTTGATCTGTTCGGTCAGTTATTTATGGCTTGTGTAGAAAATCCAAATATTAGATTCTTATCCCGATACGATAAATCGGCCGCCAATATTAAAGAATCCTCTATCTGGACAGCTATTGGTCAAACTCCGTGGGCACATCCATATTCAAGTTGGTATCATCGTTACATAGAGTTTCCATTTGCTGCTTTGAGAGCTGCATGTGCCTTAGGCGAGTATACACTTACCGATAAGGGCACATGGTTAAGTATTGAAGAAGAAATTAGAGATAAGATGAGTGTTTTTGTATGTTATGGTTTCGTCTTCGAGATGTGTGTTGAGCTAATTTATCGTGTAGAAAGCGAGCACAGATGCTCCAGATGATCCATTATTGAATCCCGCACATATCTTAGTAGGCACGAGAGGGAAGAACATAGCCATGGCTCACAAATTTGCAGATTGGATGATAGCAAGGGGTGGTGGACAGAAGGTTATTGAGGAGTTTGAAGTGAACGGTGCTATCTTGTACACTGGTGCACCAAACTCTTCCAAGGTTAGGAAGGCAAATACGGTGAATCAAAATTCTTAATAATTTCCTTCGTTCAAACCATCTGAACAATTTGTTTTAAAGTATTCAAATGACTTGAAGGAATACTAGCCCACCTGGGCAACTCTTGATCGTTATGGTACGCCAAAAGAACATAGCCACCTATGGAAGCAATCTGCTGGTTGGAGATGAGGTTGGGATCTTTTGTTTACCTAGGTTTCTTTGAAACATTCTATACATCAATGCACGAGAAAAATATAAAAGACATATGCAGTCACACGATGGGCTATTAGTTTACAATTATTTTCGATGCAATTCTGAGTCATACTTGATGGCTAGCCATGCTGAATCATAATTACTGAAGTCCGGTTCTGGATGAACAGCTACAAGTTGATGCATATATTGAGTGCTTATGAATAAGTGGAAAAAGCGAATGTCAACATGCAATACCCTAGCCCTCCCTAAGCACACTCGGCTAAACCATGATCCTACACATCGGCTGTTTACCGATCGCCATCAACCTCGTTTCTCTTCTTCAATCAGTCGGTCATGCACATATCCTTCTTTGATCTCTTTTTTATGCGCCGAGCCACTTTGGATAGTAATCATCTCCAGCAGTCGCATCTCTCATACCCATTCCTTCCCCCTTCGCGGAACCAAACACCTGAAAGTAACACCGAAAAGGTCTTCTCGGCCGAAAGACAGCCTCATCTTCTAGCACACTGTATTCGACCAATTGATCCCAAGCAACAGGTTCCTGAAACGAATACCAACGACATAATCTGCGTCTCGCCAGCCAAATCAACACGATCGCGTTTGAACTACGACAATTTTCGCCATCTCTGTGATCAAAATTTCTCAATGCCAATCTCAAGAAATCTCCATAAGTACCTGCACGAAACGCGATATTATTCTCCAGTCCAAACTGCTTACGTCGATTGACAAAACCAAAATTCGGCGCAACAACGCCTGGTCTTACTTGAATTAGTACCTCGGCGCCAGCTTTCTGAAGAGCAGGTCTTTCTAGAAAACCCATCTCGCTAGGCAATTTACTTGCAGCTTTTGCTTGCCTGCGTTCGGAATGCGAATAGCAATCTGTTCTCCAGGATCCACATACAATGCTTGCATCTGATTCGATTCTATCAGGAAGTTTCGGCGGAACTCCGAGGGATGGGTATGAAGTGTTCCAGTTGAGAAATACGCTGCTTAGGAATTTCTCTCGATTAAGACCGGCCTCTCTCTGTGCTAGGACAATGAGATCGTTGACTCCTGAAGACAAGGCAGCGATGTCTGCGTTTGTCAATTCCGCTTTGTCGCGGAGGACAAATCTGCCGAAATTCGCATTTGGATCCGAATTCTGCTCTCTGTTCATGGCCCCGATTGGCATTCCACTGTCTGCGACAAGTTCATGGATAGTATTTGAAATCTCATCGTTGCGGGGTGACATACTATAATTCGAGAGTCGAGGTTCCCTTCCCTGAGCCCTCATCTTGCACACATAAAATTCATACGTCACAGCTCGTTTACTATTGTAAAATGCCATCAACGCCATATCCTGGCTATAGGTATTTTCAATATCAAAATTCGGACGTGTGGCTCCGTATTTGCCCTGAGAAAACGAATATGCGACAGCACGACGATGTGCCAGATTATTTGGATCGATCACCATCCATACTACCTCGCCCTGATGATTCCGCTTGATTAATGTGCGGACTTGAGCTTGGCTTGTCTTGTCGAATGGGTCGATAATTTGTATTGCTCTCTCGGTTAGCTCGCCCCAGGCTCCGGCGAGACACCATAGAGTCACAGCTGGGCTTGCTTTTGCCGAGGCTTTGACAACCACTCCAAGTTGATGAGGATTAGGAGGCCTCATTGTTATGGATTGGTACAACGCTGATGATTTTCGGCCAAGATGGTAATTTAGCTTGGTGATGAGGTTGAGAAAAGTAGTTTTAATCTACATAAAGTGCCTATTTGTATTGCTGTAGTGATAATCGTATGTGAGAGAGCCAAGATGTCAGCTCGTACGGCAGTGCTCCTACGGCACCCTCAATCATGTGGTCCTCAATCGTTTCTTAATAATGACAAGAAAGGCTTCTTTTAGGCAAGAGAATGGATTGAACGTCAAATTGAAATATGTGTAAGAGGAGCTTACCATTGACTCTACTGCAGAGGCCTGAAGGCGCCCAAATTATGACCGATAATATGCTGACAATGAATATGTGAATTATTTGGAGACTATAAACATATGAAAGCTACTGCTTTTATATTTGTAGTTCAGCTTCTCATAGTGACTGCTCAAAATGAAGACAACACACATACAATGTTACAATCTTTCAAAGTTTAATGTGCACTTGCAACTGCATTGTGGGGTCTTCACACCTTCGTGTTAAAAATCAATGTGTACAAGAAGATCGATTTATTGAGAAGTTGCGAACAGGCGAGAGGGAAATCAGTCATTCTAGATGCTTCCTACCTAGGCTAGCTGCCCACACCAGGTAGGTGCGATTTGAGATGTAATAGTTTGCTATACTGTACCAAGTTCACCACAGATCAAAGAGAAAACGACCTCACTCTCAATAGCTCCTATTTTCCCGCGAGCACACTTGAGGAGCCCAATAGTCTAGACTAGAAGACTAGATATAAGTTTTGAATTTCCGAAAGTAGTCCAATATTAGAAATAGATTTATTAGATTCGGAAAGCATATGCCTTAAATTTTCAGACTGCAGTCCGGATTACTGAGATTCCTGGCCATACCATATTCTACCCTACATTAAACTCGACCTCCCACCAACCTCCGTTCCTCCTTGTCCATTTGGCATATCCCCACTTCTTCCCACAACAAACTCCCTATATATTCCCTGTAACCTCCTTCGCTCGTCAGCACTGATACTTGGTCTTGTACCCTCCAAACTCTTCACTAGGTGTTTCCAGAGAATAGTAACTTCTTGCTGACTCTTGACTTCCTTCTGCTCTCCTCTGTCTTCACTCGAAACATCAATACCCTTTGCTCTCAGTTTCTCCTTCTTCTTTGCCTTCTTGATCTCTTCCAACTTGGCAGTAATGGCAGCTTTCTCAGCAAGTTGTTTGGAGCGATTGTTACCAGCTTTTGCGCGTGTCTCAGCTTCCGTCCGATCTTCATCTTCGCCATATCGGAACTGCACAAAACTTCGAGGCCCGCCAGATGCCCCATTTGTCTTAGCACCATTGCGTTTTCCTCCAACTTCAACTTGTTCATGATCACCAAGTACATCGTGAATGGCTTCAAGTTGCGCATTGGATATTAAAGCCTGAAGATCTGCACCAGAGTAGCCTTCAGTCCTACGAGCAATCTCATACAGCCCTCCTTCAGGACTATCTCGGACTTCTTCAGATAGTTTCAGCTTTTTGCCTAGTGCCTTGAGAATATCAAAACGATCATCCACATTTGGAAGATCACATATAAGGGACTTGTCCAAGCGACCCGGACGGAGTAATGCCGGATCGATCAAATCTGGTCTCGAAGTAGCTGCGAGTACATAAACTCCGGACAAACCTTCAGCACCATCCATCTGTGTCAACAATTGATTGACTACCCGATCAGTTACACCAGTAGAATCATGACCACGCTTGGGAGCTATAGAATCAAACTCGTCGAAGAATAGTACACAAGGTCTAGCAGCTTCAGCTCGCTCGAAGAGATCGCGAACAGACTTTTCCGAAGCACCGATATATTTGTTGAGGATTTCGGGTCCTTTGACACTGATGAAATTCAAACCACATTCTCCTGCGACTGCACTTGCAAGGAGAGTTTTACCACAGCCTGGAAATCCATACAAGAGTAAACCCGATCGCAATCGGAGTGGACATTGTGCAAAAATTGGCGCATAAGTAGTAGGGTACTGCAATGTCTCAAGTAGGATTTTCCGGGTTTCTTGCAATCCTCCGATCGAGTCAAAAGTAGTTGTGGAAGTCTGAAGGGTAACATTTCGAAGCGACGCCGGCGTAAATCCTTTCAAAGCACTATCAAAATCTTCTCTTGTGAGTCGAATAGAACCACTATCGGCGTTTTGCAAGGAGCTTGAGACTGTCCGAATCATTGCTTCGCTCCTAGCTCGCGCTACGAGAAGGACGAGATCTCCAGGCATGTAACCATCAGTTTGACCAGCTAGGTCTAAGAAATCGAGATCTTGATCAATAACATAACCATCGCCTTCCGATTTCTTGGCACCTTCCATACTCGAGCCACCCATCCAATCAGTATCATTGTATCTCTCGCTATTATCTGCTGTGCTTGGGCGGCTACCAGATGCCACTGGTTTTGTCGTAATCTCCGAGATGGCATTTTCCATAGCAACCTTTTCCATAACTCTTCTTCGCCCTTCTTTGTTTGGAGCTTTCAAAGCAACAATCTCTCGTACGCAATGACAACCGATAATATTTTTGTGAAGTGACTCTTTCGCTTGAGCGGTGGCAAGCAGAACAACGTTACTGCGATGTCCAATTAAGTATTCTCTAGCAATTGAAATTATCTTCTCGCTGATTAAATCACTTCGAAGGTTGTCATTGCCTACTTCGAGCTCTGTTTCTGCGGGACACAATTTGTCAAGATCATCCAATATAACAATAGACTTTCCACCGATTCTTGCACCCCATGAGGCAGCCAAAAAAATCCGATCAAATGTTTCACGAATAGTTGAGACACGTGTCTCATCGGTAACAAATTTTCGACATGAAAGATATGTGGTATGATACCTACCATCTTGCCGTAAACGATGTGCCAAGTGTTGGACTACTGCTGTCTTGCCAGACCCCAAAGCACCAGTGAGTAATACGGAAGACAGGTGCGAAAGGTGTGAGTGTAGTTGTTCCATGAGGCTATCAATTCCCACAAGAACAGGAGCTTTTGCACCAATACCATCGATCGCATTTGCTGCAAGGGTTAAGGGTCTTGGAATAGCGGCTTGAACCTCAAGATTGAATTTCTTTTCCGAACCAAGAAACCAATTACAAGGCTGCTTTCCGGACTCTTGTGGTCCTTGCTCCAGACGAATCATTCCGCCTTCCCAACTTGATGGAAAGTCAGAACCTGATGGCTTGCCGAGTACTAAGCCATCAGTCAATGGTCCTTCAAAAATGCCACTATTAGAACCATTCTTGCTGTACATTTTCATGATTGATTTTGCAGCTTCTTCCCGCTCAGCTTTCGATTCCCCACCAAATTTGAGACCTTCACTCACTTTTCCCGTGCTAGATGTATAGGGAAATATCTTGATATGTGGAGTACCGGATTTAGAAGTGGGTTGAAAAGTTGGCTTTGAAGCTTGGGATGGGGCAGGCGCAACCCTTATCACACCTCCAACCATATTTTTACACCCCATGGAGGCGCAAAGTGAGCTCGATAAGGCCACGTGGTATTGGTCTGGCGGTTCATCCCATGTCATCAATCTAGCTACTACCTTCGATGCAGGCTTCCCAGCAACACCGGTATTTTCATCTTCTTGTTGTTGTCGTTGTGGGTCGATTGGCTCTTGCAAAGTGGCAGGCTTGACAACGGTGACGGTGACCCAAGTGAGCCCTTTCAAGGAGTCACCGAGAATGAAGTCTCCATCAACCCAAATCTTCAACCCTCCATCATCTGCATCTTTCTCTTCTTCAAACCACTCCCCACAAAGTGTTCTATCAATTCCTCTATAATACATGGCCGGCTTTGTTTCTTCACTTCGTCCACTTTTTCGACGTACCGCACTAGAAACACTTCGTCCGCCAACACTCTTCCTTGAAGATACACTCATATTTTCGCCCGTACTTCGTGATGGTTTCGACCTTGTTTTAGGGGCCACAATAACTTCTGCATCTGGTGCTAGCTTCGTGAACGCAATATTTGAAGGCGGAGCAGGAAGGAGAGACGTGACTATAATATTGGCAGTCGAGGTTGGTGAAAGGTGTAACGTAAGAGGATGCGGCAGTTGCGATGAACCACTCGGTGAAGTAAAGCTTGGATTTGGTAATGCGCGAATTTGATTAATGAAATTGAGCTCGAGAAAATTAGCATGCAACTCTATAATCTCCCAATCTTCTGGCGTCAAAGGTTCAATATTAATGGTATGGGCGACAGGAGGGTCGACGTGTATAGTCGCTGTAATTTTCTGTCCATCTGATATTCCCAATGTTCGCGCAAAGGTTGCGTCTATCTCTACAACCTGGACTTCTTGCTCTCTACCAGATCCCCTCGTGCCACTTATCCCATCCCTCCCAACAATTGGTGCAAGCTTGCGCTTGCTTTGCATACCCGTCCATCCCACGAAGATGGATCGTTGAGTCGGGGCGCCATTCGTTTGATTTGTGCTCTGCGGAGGTGGAAGTCGGTAGTTCAATTCTACAATCACATTTTGTGCAAGCTACGGAATGTGAGTGTGTGATTATGAGGTAGATTCGTTGCGACTTACAGCATTGATATTAACTAGTAATGAAGATAATGATGAAGGCAAGTTAACCAAGCAATTCTTTAGATGAATTAATGATATCTCTGCAGGTGTAGCTTGACTGCCACGTCCTTTTAAGTTTGAGGCCATAATTAAAGGTATTACAATACAAATCAATATACCATAATGAGGGAGAAAAAGATAGAAAGGAGAGAGATTCCCAAAAGATGAAATGCCTTGAGCATTTCAACTGACCGTCACAAGTTCACCTCGGTATATCATTTCTGGAGCGCATACCCACCCGTACCTGAGAGCTGCAAATGCGGTTCCGCTTATTCATGGCATACCAATACCAAAATTGTATGAGTCTGAACATTCGATCCTTTCCGAAATGAACTCAAAATCAAGACGAGAATATATTATTTTGTGATTGAAACGACTGTCAATCTTCGATTTCGCATTCTAGAATTTACCATTCCAATTTGACTGATTGTCAATCATTCAGTTGATTTAAATGTCGATTTTAGTATATTTCAAACAATGTAACCATGATTAAACGGAGCTGCGTGCCACAAATAGCTTGATTAGACACGAAAATTCACGAACCGTTGACAGGGGGATTGATCTTTACTATCAGCGCGTGAATTTCAATTTAGAGATTTGTCTGAGATATTCCTCAATTCAACCTCATAAATCATTGCGCCGTCAGCCCCTCCATAATAATTTCTCTATTACGGTCTTCCGTTACTTGCGCAAAGTCTTGAATCTTTGATTAAATTCTCAGAGTATCAAGGGGCTCTAAGGAAAATGGCGCTGCTTCAATACAAAGCTCCCGTCAACTATGAAGCTCATCAAGGTATGGAGTTTTCAATTACTGAGACTTTCTGTGATACTGATCCAATGACTAGAGGCTTTCGAAGACTTCCTTTCCACCTTCAAAACTTCTCCGACTGCGAACATTACCCATGCTTTGGGCGGCATGAACATTGATGAGGATGATTTCAGCGATGACAACGATATGATGGATGATGATGATGATGACCAGACCTCAAGGAGGCAGACCAGAGCTCAAGCAAAGGTTCCCAAGCTGAAGTATTTGGAGCTATTACAAAAAGTTGCGGACAGATACGAGGATGAAATCACAATTGAACTGGACGATTTAGCCAAAGTATAGCGACCGCCCCTCCATCTGTTTGATATACTGACAGTTGTAGTATGACGACTTATTGGATGAAGCCGGAACTCCTCTCAATCTAGTCAACTCGATTGAAACCAACGCAAAGCATTATCTGGATATTTTATCCAAGGCGGTCGATGCAGTGATGCCACAACCTACAAGAGAAATCAAGTGAGCCGAGCTGTAAACTTGCTGTGGTTTGTTTACTAATAAAGTCACAGCTATAAGGATGATGTACTTGATGTTCTCATGTCGCAGCGAACAGCTCGAAATAACGCCTTACGCCGTGCTGCCGCCGAACAGAGCGATATAACGGTTGAGCCCGAACTCTTCCCTGCCGAACTTACAAGAAGATATACTCTGAACTTCAAACCATTAAGCGCTTCTGGAGATAATTCCAAAAAAGCTTTGGCAGTGCGACAGGTTCGTGGTGAACATCTTGGTCATCTTATTACCGTTAGGGGTATTACTACAAGAGTTTCAGATGTTAAGCCGACTGTGGAAGTAAACGCATATACTTGTGATAGATGTGGTTGCGAAATTTTCCAGCCCGTTGGATCCAAGACATTCGGGCCATTGATTGAATGTCCTTCTCCCGATTGTACTACGAATCAAACCAAAGGACAACTCCATCATTCCACTCGAGCCTCAAAATTCCAGCCATTCCAAGAAATCAAAATCCAGGAAATGGCTGAACAAGTCCCGGTTGGTCACATTCCTCGAATGTTGACTGTCCTATGCCACGGAGCTCTAGTTCGACGTATCAATCCTGGAGATGTCGTCGATATTGCAGGAATTTTCTTACCTACGCCATATACTGGTTTCAAAGCCATTAGAGCTGGTCTTCTCACTGATACATATCTTGAGGCACAGCACGTCACTCAACACAAGAAGGCTTACGAAGATTTAACTATTGATAGCCGAGTTTTCAAGCGAATTGAGCAATACAGAGCATCTGGCCATGTTTACGAATACCTTGCAAAATCCATTGCGCCTGAAATTTACGGTCATTTAGATGTGAAGAAAGCATTACTTTTACTGTTGGTGGGTGGTGTTACTAAAAGTATGGGTGATGGAATGAGAATCAGAGGTGATATTAATATTTGTCTGATGGGTGACCCGGGAGTGGCAAAATCTCAATTACTCAAATACATCACCAAAGTGGCACCCAGAGGAGTTTACACTACCGGTCGTGGAAGTAGTGGTGTTGGTCTTACCGCAGCGGTTATGAAGGATCCAGTAACCGATGAAATGATTCTCGAAGGTGGTGCATTGGTCCTGGCTGATAATGGTATCTGCTGTATTGATGAATTTGACAAGATGGACGATACCGATCGAACTGCAATTCACGAAGTTATGGAACAACAGACAATTTCCATTTCCAAGGCTGGAATTTCTACGACTTTGAACGCTAGAACTTCCATTTTGGCAGCTGCTAATCCTCTTTATGGCCGTTACAATCCCAGGATATCTCCAGTGGAGAACATCAACCTTCCAGCAGCTTTACTCTCCCGTTTCGATGTACTATTCCTTATTCTTGACACTCCTACTAGAGATAACGACGCTCTCCTCGCTCGCCACGTCACCTATGTTCACATGAATAATAAACATCCTGATACTGAAGGTGTTGTTTTCACACCACAAGAAGTTCGTCAATATGTTGCTCAAGCTAGATCCTATCGTCCAACGGTTCCAACGAGCGTCTCTGAGTATATGGTAAAAGCCTATGTCAGAATGCGTGATCAACAATCTCGTGATGAGAAAAACAAGAAACAATTTGCTCATACCTCTCCTCGTACCCTTCTTGGTGTTCTTCGTCTATCACAAGCCCTTGCTCGATTACGTTTCAGCGAAGAGGTGGTTCAAGATGATGTTGATGAAGCTCTTAGACTTGTTGAAGCCTCGAAAGAGAGTTTGTATGCTGATCAAGATGGATATAGAAAGGATTCTAGTCCAAGCAGTAGAATTTACAATATGGTTAGAGCTTTGGCCGAAGCTGGTCAATGCAGACCTGAAGAGGCGGATGATGAAGATGATGAGACTTTGGGTATGGAATTGAGTATGAAGAAGGTCAAGGAGAGAGTTATTGCCAAGGGATTTACTGAGGATCAATGGCGAGCTGCTGTTATGGAATACACTGATCTTGATGTAAGTTCTCACATATTTTACCCTTTCAATAGGGGTTTTGCTAACAACATCATTAGATCTGGCAAACCGCTGGTAATGGAACGAGATTGCTATTCGTCATGTCAGAGGCAGCGCATATGGCAAGGGATGAAGAGTATGAAATGGAATAAATATATCCGAATATATGAGATAAAGATCATATGTGTGCATGTAATCCAGGAGTTTGTGGATTGAGGATATCCATGTGGCGTTTTGTTGTATCAGCTGTGGTGAGATACCTGTAGAAAAGCATTAGTTGAATACCTATTGCCAATTCAGTTCATAGTACCTTCCTCCTCAGCCGTGTTGATACTGGTGATAATAGGGGTACCTATCCTCAACCATTGGCACTTATAAGCCTTTCCAAACCTCCTCTTATCGTTTTCATTTTGCCTACCTAGCTGGAAGCAGTAAACAGTACTTGGCGACAAGGCCCTACGAACAATGATGTTCATCCTGAATGAGGACTTGGGTATAAATATACTAAATTATATACCTCCCACCTACCTACATGAGAGATATAAAATTCAATGTGATAAGTTATACTCGTGCTCGCCCTTCACTTCACCTATAACACCTTTCCGCTCCATTACCTCAATTTCTCTCCTTTCTCGTTCATCTCACAGATCACTATCTCTAGATATCTAGGTAGCTAGGTAGCTAGGTATTTCTAGTCTTTATGATGATGATCATTCCTAGTGCTTTTACTCGCTTTATATACTACCTGGTACTAGGTAAATAGATACACAATAGTTGCTAATTCCCTAGCATCAAACACATGCTCGGATAGATAATAGGGAATTCAAGCTAGGGAAGGCTTTTCGCGGATCTGCACCGGAAAAGTTCATTGTATCGACTGGTTACTACTGAGTACCTTGTCAAATGATACATGGCTTTTCAAGTCGATGTTTGGGACCGTCGATGATGTGGAAATTTATTGACATGCTTGCCTATGTAGGTACGTACCCAGGTTGTCGTGAGAGTGCTGAAATGAAAGACTTCAAGATGTGTGTTTTAATCTTATTGAATAAATGTCTATAGTCTTTTCGATGATTGATCGAAAGGTTTCCAGATGGATTTTCAAATGTTGTTGAATAGGTACTGAAAAATTGTTGAACGTCTGGAGGTTATAGGATATTCAATTGTTCACAACTATCCAGGATCGAAAGCTTAGTACGAATTTACGCATGCCATATATCACATGATGGGATTAGAGATACAGCCGAATGGTGTCCTTCTATTGAGCCGAAGCTCCAACCACTACTTAAGGGCCGTGAGCGGAACTGGGAGCAAACTTGGTGCCACCATGGACATCGGTCAACCCTGTGATCGACTGAGCCGTTTGTGGGTGTGGGCCCCATCATCCAACTCCATATCACCTGGACTGGATGGAGGAATTGGAAGGACAGCGGCATCTTCTATCTCTATCGCAGAAAGAGCTTCTGGGGCGAAGGTGGCGGCAGCCTTTCTAGTCTCGGAATCCTTGTGGGCGGGCGGCGTGGCTTCCAATTCTTTGCTTCTCTGGACGGCATTTCTGTGGGCGACCATGAACTTTTCTTCAAGCTGCAAAATATGGGAATGTAGGGTGGCATCGTGGGCGGGTACCGAAGCACCGGCAGCAGCACCACCAACATCTTCTTGGGCGGGTCCGCGGGCGAGTCCCGAAGGACCATCAGTCTAGATGCTCTCTAAAGAAAGTCAACATTGTACATCTCACAACGAAGGAAAAATGTTACCATTTGGGCGAAATATGGGTGGGGCTTACTACCGATCACTTTAGGCCGATTGTTGGCGTAGTCAAGCATCTATAGTTTATTAGTATAGTTAGTCTCATTGTAGTCAGAAGTTATCTTACTTGTTCAATCTTTCCCCTTCTCCCCCTCTCCCCCCCCTCTCCCTATCTCCTCTCCTACCCCCACCATGAGGGGCAGCATCATTACCACTGGAGATACTCTCCGTGGCAACGAATGCCATACCCTCATCAGCGAGGGCGGAGATGGCAGATACCAGACCGAAGACAGGTTGGGCGGCAGGGACAGGACGGTTTGTGCGCCTGCGAAAATAAGACTAATTTGATTTTAGGTAGGGTACTATGTATAGGTCATCTGTTTTACTATATTAGTGTTGAAGTTTTTGTATTGGGTCTAATCATTGCGACAATCATTAAGACCTCTCTCTAATGTAACAACAACATCCGCAAATTTGTTCTCAAGAAAACATGCGATGGGCAAAATAGATTCTACACCGGGTCGTACTCCCTTACAAGTTGTAAATATAGAGATGTGCGAGATCATTAACTTAACTGTGAAATCGGAATCGGAATGTTGGAAAGTGCTGAGTATAATCTATTTCGTCAACCACACGAGCGTCTCAGAAGGGTCGAGAGTACAAGCTTTAAGCCAGCGATTAGAGACTAGCTCTTAAGAAAGAAATCGTTGTAGATGAGACGGTGACAGTTATGTAGCCCAAGTACGAGTGTGGTATATTGAGTGGAAAGAGAACTATAGAATGGTAGAATTATGGTTTGTATGCTTGCGGAAAAATGTTCTGTACTGCAAGCTGATTAAAATGTTTTAATGGAGACTTTTTCGCATCCCAAATCTCGAGTTGGTCCTCTATAATATGCGTTGAATAATCGACCTATTGACTGAGAACCTTGAATACAGAGTCATATGAACCATCTTCAATTGACACGGAATGTCGAATTGATAGACATAGATTGATGGTACAACTACGGATGGATGGCCAACCTCCAACTCTACTCAGATGGAATTTCACAACTAAGTGATCTTTTATACTTGACATATCACAGCGAATTTCCACGTTGAACTGAAGGATTTATAGTGGAACAGGCTTTCAACATCAACTTTTTGAAGTAGAGCTTCGGGAGGAGAATTGTGGCGATGTGTTCCACGCATTGCAATTGCATCGGGGTCACAGTAGTTACTCAGCCAATAGCACGGATAATGACTGAATGATAATCGTTTGATTAAGTTGTGCAGTAGAATAAAACACCCCAAGATCGGAGCTTGTGTATTATGTTGAGTTCATTCAAACTATCAAATCATACTCGAAGGTCTCCAGCTATGCGAATATCGGAAGCTGTACTCTGAAGCGGTTTAAGCAACTGTAACCTGTAATTTGCACGTTGAGGATATGGAATTGACTAGCATATTGACGTAGAGTGAATTAGTAGACGAATCATCTCTCGATGGCATGCTATGTTCTCAAAAATACTCTTGGTCGCGGCAGACGAGTATTTCCAAGCGAGATATTGGAAGAAATGATTACAATATTCGACAAGAAAATGTACTTGTATCATAGCGCTCTCAATTCTTGATCTGAGAATGCTCCGAGAAGGTGAGTATAGAGAGAAAAGAAAAGAAAAGAAAAGAAAAGAAAAGAAAAGAAAAAGAAGAAGATCGAATCCCAGGAGTGGAATAATTGTGAAGTTCAATAGTATATAGGAGACATTAGAAGCGAGCCGAATGGCACCCACCACCCACTTCCAAAGGATTGGAACAAAGAATTTAGATAATTTGAATGAAAACTGTTCACTTGACCACTACAGCCAGCCCGGTTTAAAAGGCGCTTTACCGTTTCAGGCCATGTTTGTCCTATTTGCACCAACTGGCCTCTCCTGATCGAGCACGTTCCACCTTCAATTTCCTATATAAACACTTCGAATTCCCCTCGCCTTCTGCTTTCTTTTTCTTTTTTCTTCATACTTACCTTCTCGGAGCATTCTCAGATCAAGAATTGAGAGCGCTATGATACGAGTCCTCCATTGCACATCGGGGCGACGAGAATCGTTGGGTATCCTTCGGGGTCCCCATCGGGGGAATTTTTGATTGCTTCCTTCGGGA
>PQXK01000402.1:0-17788 GCA_004786245.1 Botrytis hyacinthi | reverse complement strand
ATATAAATATAAATATAAACATAAATATAAATATCTAAGACACACAAGTATGAAAGAAAACAATCGATACACATCTGAAATCAATATCACTCTTCAGCTGTTTGCAGTCTGGAGTATGTTGTTACATATCACCTATTTGACGGTAGAGGAGTTAGAGAATTGAATCCCAGGTATTATTTGTCCATTCGACTCGTACTCCATCGCAGAAGCAAAACTCTCACACATCATCCACGTAATCAATGAATCAGACTCTCATTCCACATCACATCTCTCATCACATCAACAATGAGTATGTAGCAGAGGTAATTTCAATTTCTGTTTCAATTTCTCCCCATTCACTTCACTGCTTAGATCTCTTGATACAGATACTCCATCTGTTACCAAAGAAGCCCCGGGTGGAAAGACCCAAATTTCCAATCCATTTTTCCTTCTCCATTCTTTTCTGAGAGATCTCCATGCGCCCAGAGTTTCGTTGCATCTTGCATATCTTTGCCCCTGTTTTTATCGTGGGTGATTTTATACATTACTAGGTGCTAGGTACTGCTTCTAGAGCCCTGTTGATGTTCACCCCTGGAATCTGGGTTTTTGGGGGGGATTTTGAGAAAAGATCCCCATATTCCGCGAGGGAGATTGGGTCTAGACAAGGGAGAGATAGTGAGTGAGTTATTACATAAGTGAGAAGAGAGGGAGAGGGAGAGGGAGAGGGATGGGAAGAAGAGGAAGAGGAAGAGGAAGAGGAAGAGGAAGAGGAAGAGGAAGAGGGAAGAGATGTGAGAAGGTCGTAGGTAATTATACGGCAAATGGAAAGTAGAAAGACGGGAAAAGAGATTCCGTACTATACTTCTCTGTATTTCTGAAAAGGGATTCATATGAAATTATATCTTTTTTTGATTTTTGATATTACTACAAAGTGTACACACTCTATATCCATCCTGTAGATATAATATATACATACCATACATAACCTGGAAATACATTCAATCTACCTAGATGTCCTTTCCTATCCGATGCATCCTTCATAACTAACTCCAATCAACCCGATATACGAATTCCGAAGTTCAAACACACATAGGTAGGTATACACGCAATATACGACAACAGCATACGATACCTCTCATCTCATCTCAATCTTATAATATCAACTCAGCCACCTCTGATTAATCACTCGCATTACTCTAGTTCCGAATGGCAAGAAAGAGGGGGAGAATGAGGGAGAGAACGAAGGACGAAGGACGAAGGACGAAGGAGAGAGAAATTATACGGAATTCGCGGATATGGAGTATCTCTTGGGTAGAATAGAATGAATGGTTTTCTCTCGGATTACCGGTAACTGACTCTCAGGTGGAAGGTTAGGAAAGTTATCATTAACTGCCATCCAATAGGTATTCAGTCTGTTAGATCAAACTGGAAACTGGAATGGATGAATGGATGAATGGATGAATGAATGAATGAATCAACAAACAGGAACAATTAATCAAGTAAATGCTGTAATAATTGATGATCCTTATTCTTAACCCATACTCATCATACTCATACTACACATTCTCGTTCTCATTCATACCTACTCGTACTCGTACAAACCTACCTATTCTGCTCTTCTCTTGATTAATCCCAATACGAGGTTTCCCTACATTACCGGTACATTACTTTTACATTATTACTATCTAGAACTCTGTACACATTTTCCAAGCTCAAAGGCCTAGTGACTAAATCCATTGATTGGGTATCAGACCCTTCATTCCTCCCTTTAATAACAATTCTTACTCGTCACCACTTGGGCGTCTCTTACACATTAGATATTACCACTAAAAAAACGAGAGAAGAGAGAAGAGAGAAGAGAGAGAGAAGAGGGAAGAGAGGAAAGAAAGAGAAAAATGACAATTCGTCCGCCCATTCACTCAATTCATACCTAAAACCTTACTAAACCTTGAAACTTTATTATCTTTCACCTCACTCATTCACTACCTTATTATTATTGTATTATTTTATTATTTTATTATCTTACCTCACACTACACTATTTACTACTACCACCTTAACTCTCACTACTACCAATACCAAAAACTACGCCTCCACCACCTCCATCCTCCTCCGCCTCTCCTCCATTTCATTTTCCTCTTTTTTTAACCTTTTCATCAACCACACCACCACCACCACCACCACTACCACCCACCCACTCCTCAAAATTACCTCTCCTAAATTCACAAATCGACGACCACCAACAGGCCAGGTCATCAACCTAGTCGTCGACCTCCTTTCGTTATTTCTCTCTTCTTCCGACAAACAACTCGTCGTCATTTTCTATCTCTTTTCGCAGAGATACCATTTTCCCTCGTTTATCAACCAAAAATCCCTCGTGAGCTGGATCTACGAAATTACTTACGGTCGCTAATCATTCCAAGTCTGTCAATGATTCAATAATAGAATCTTTGTCGGCCTTTTTGGAGTATCGAAGAAAGAGAACAGTGACGAAACCATTCCTCATTCACCCATTACGATATTTACCAACACGATCAATCAATTGAAGTATCCCATCGAAAGAAGGTCCTATACAAAGGGGTTGCGATTTAGGAAATATTGAACCAAGGAAATACATTTCATTACTCAGTACACAGCTTCCTCTTCGCACAATAAAAAGGCTTCGGGTGTCGCGGAATTCATTCTTCTTACATTAAAGCCTCCATAGGCTCCTTTTAATCTTGCGATTCTTCAACATGCGACCGGCATTCTCATCATCACCATGGGTCTTACTGACTTCATTTCTTACTCTCTTATCTTTCGCATCGGCATCCACTCGATTAATTGAATCCAAGTCCCTGAACGCGTGTCAGGACAACTCGAGTTTCACGGCAACACTGTTCGATGTCGTCTTCACACCTGGGAATTTAACCTTCACTTTCGATGTAGTTGGTGTTTCTTCGATTCAAGGAAATGTTACTTTCGATGTTGAAGTCACGGCTTATGGATATCCCATTTTAAACAAGGTCATCGATCCATGTACTGCTGGAATCTCTGGTCTCTGCCCAATGAGTACGGGTCAAATCGACATTAAATCTAACATTGTTGTCCCTCAATCGACCGTTGATAGTATTCCATCAATCGCATACGGAGTACCGGATTTGGATGCTAATGTTAAAGTTATTATTAATGGCACCGCGAACCCAGATGTGAGTCTGGCATGCGTCGAAGCTCAGTTATCAAACGGACAAACCGTCGATCAAAAGGGTGTGGGATGGGCAACTGCTGTTATCGCTGGATTGGCTCTGGTCGCTTCTGCTGTAACATCTGGATTGGGTCATTCGAACACTGCTGCTCATGTAGCATCCAACGCCTTGTCACTCTTTGGATACTTCCAAGCCCAAGCTATGATCGGACTCACTTCTGTTCCTCTTCCACCTATTGTTCAATCGTGGACTCAAAACTTTGATTGGACTATGGGTATAATCGAGGTTGATTTCATGCAAAGCATTGCAACCTGGTATCAAAAGTCGACCGGTGGAACTCCAGCCACACTCTTGAACACTTTAACCACTACCTCCGTTCAAGTCCAGAAACGTTCTATGGAAAAAAGATCAGTCGAGCACACCATCAAACTTCTTACTCGAGCACACGAAATCTTGACGAAACGAGCCGATACCACTACAACAACTGGTTCATATCTTGTCAAAGGTATCAAGAGAGTAGCATTCCGTGCCGGTATCGAATCGACCAATTTATTCTTGACGGGTCTTGCTTTCTTCTGCATTTTCATTGTTTTCACCATTTTATTTGTTGCATTGTTCAAGGGATTCTGTGAACTTGCGGTTGGAATGAAGTGGATGAAGTCTGATAAGTTCCTGGATTTCCGCAATGGATGGTTCACCGTTCTCAAGGGTATCATGTTCCGCATGGTTCTTATTGGATACCCTCAGATGACCATTTTGTGTCTTTGGGAATTCACCCAAGATGATTCGCCCGCAGAAATAGTTTTGGCCATTTTCTTCTTCTTTGGTATGACAGGTACTCTCGCTTGGGCAGCTATGAAAGTTGTTCGAATCGCCAAACGATCAGTTTTGATGCACAAGAATCCAGCTTACATTCTCTATTCTGATCCTTCGGCTCTCAACAAATGGGGTTTCCTTTACGTCCAATTCAGAGCAACGGCTTACTATTTCATCCTTCCAACATTGTTTTACATTTTGATCAAGGGAATGTTCATCGCATTTGGACAAAACGCATCTACCGTTCAAGCTATTGCTCTTCTTTTGATTGAAGCAGCGGCTTTAATTGGAGCTAGTGTCATTCGACCATGGATGGACAGAAGTACCAATTCTTTCAACATCGCCATTTGTGCTATCAACTTCTTAAATACTATTTTCCTTTTGGTTTTCACGGATATATTCAATCAACCAGGTGTCGTCACTGGTGTTATGGGGGTTGTCTTCTTCATCATCAACGCAGTCTTTTCCTTGGTTCTTCTCATTCTTGTTTTACTTGCGACGATCTACGCTTTTGTTCGCAAGAACCCAGATAGTCGTTACTTGCCAATGACTGACGATCGTGCATCATTCATCAAGTCAAACACTGGCTTGACTACCGAGTTGGATGCTTTGGGAGCTACTGCTAGAGGCGATAAAGCTGGATACAAACACAACCTCGATTTAGATGATGACAACGATTCATGGTCCTCGGATTCCATGAGAAACCCAGCAAACACGCCACTTCCACCTTCTACAGCCGGTACAGGAGCATATAGAGATACGAATCCATCAGTTAGAGAAGCACCTAATTCACCTATCGATCCCTCAGTTCCACTTTTCCCAGCAACTGGCTCCCGTGGCCCACCACCAAATTATCAAGACGGACGACCAAACAGCAATGCTCCTTTGATGTATGGAAATGACAGATCGAACAATGCGTCGCCAGCTCCATATAGAGATAATCAATCGACATCTAATTTGTCGACAGGATATAGATCACAAAACAGTGGTAGTCCTGCACCAGGGGGGTTCAGACAACAGAATCAGAACCAGAGCAATGCTAGGTAAGAACTTAATCTTGATAGTTTTCAGATGTGGACGTAAGCTAATCAATATATTAGTCCTTGGCAACGTGGAGCAGGTTATGATCATTAATGAAGGGGCTTCATAAAAAGGCGTTGAGAATTGAAATATATTGGTTGATAGATGGTAGTTGGGAACGTGTTGGCACGTCGAACAATCACCATCAAAGAGGAAATCTTATGGGGTTGGAAGGTGTTATTTTGTAATTCTTTTGTTCGATTCGTTTTTTTTTTGCATCAGGATCATAAAGTCTTAAGTGACATAGTACTCTTTTCAAGAGTGGATTTTCTTTATCTTTGCCTTGCTTTTTGGTTCAGTCTTGCAATTGGGCTTTTTCTTGTGTTGGGAATGGGACTCGGAGGGAGGTTATTGAATTGGTCTGTTTCATTTGTGCTTGTTGGATGGTGAGGGAGAGGTGATATGGTGGATGAATGGTGGGAATGGGAGAGATGTTGATAAAGGTGTGGATTGCAGTGGTGGATATATGTGAAAGGATAAATGGGGTTGAACGAGTGTATTAAGTAAGGGAATAGAACGGAGGATGTGGAGGAGGTGAGAGAGGCGAGGCGAGGGGAGATAGGTGGATGGATGAATAGGTGATGAGAGGATTCGAGATGGGAAGGAGAATAAACAAACCTGTATAAAAGAATCAAATACACAATACACACACAATTACAACCAGCAAATAATTGCAAGAAGTATGACGGTTAGAATGAGAATGATTATATGAATAATTTGATATAAATGATCTTCTGATCTTGATTTTGTGAGACGTGAAGGGCTGGGAAAGGGGCCATGTATCTATGGAGGAGAAGAGATGAGGGAAAAATGAGGTCGGGAAAGATGGTGTTTCGATTTTATAATATGTGCATTAGAATCTCAAGGACATGCCTCGAACATGTCTAGAAGGTCGAATCCTGGGCTCACGTGACTCACTTGAAATCTTACACTAATAACTGTGGATTGAACTTTGACCAATGGATAAGCCCCAATGCAAATTCTTATCTCAACTGCTTAGCGTATAAAAATAATTTTCAATCGCTTTCGTCAAGTTTGACTTCGCATCCATATCAATCTCACTACACGAAATCACAATCGACATACAAAATGGGTTCCACGACCGATTACCAAAGTGATGTAGAGGTGGAGGCGGACGAGAACAAGCACTTGACTTTACCAAATGTCGGAGATGCGTCGTCGGTCGAAAAGTTCTCAGAACTTAACCTTTCTGATAAAACCATGAAGGCCCTCGTCGAAGACATGAAATTTGAGACGATGACCGAAATTCAACGAAGAGGTATCCCACCACTCTTGGCAGGAAGAGATGTTCTCGGTGCTGCAAAGACTGGTTCTGGAAAAACATTGGCGTTCTTGATTCCTGCGGTTGAGATGTTACATTCTTTGCGATTCAAACCAAGAAATGGTACCGGTGTTATCGTCGTCTCACCTACGAGAGAATTGGCATTGCAAATCTTTGGAGTCGCGAGGGAAATCATGGCTCACCATTCGCAAACTTATGGTATTGTTATGGGTGGCGCAAATCGAAGAGCCGAGGCGGAGAAATTGGCAAAGGGAGTCAATCTTTTGATTGCTACACCAGGACGACTTCTCGATCACTTACAAAATACACAAGGGTTTGTTTTCAAGAACTTGAAGGCATTAGTTATCGATGAGGCAGACAGAATTCTGGAAGCTGGTTTCGAAGATGAGATGAAGCAAATTGTTAAGGTTTTACCAAAGGATGATCGTCAAACCATGCTCTTTTCCGCAACACAAACTACCAAAGTCGAAGATCTCGCTCGAATTTCCCTCCGTCCAGGACCTCTTTACATCAATGTCGATAACAAGAAGGAACACAGTACAGTTGAAGGTCTCGAACAAGGTTACGTCGTATGCGATTCCGATAAACGATTTCTCTTGCTCTTCTCTTTCCTCAAGCGCAACCTGAAGAAGAAGATCATTGTCTTTTTCTCCAGTTGCGCTTGTGTTAAGTATCATGCCGAACTTCTCAATTATATCGATTTACCAGTTCTTGACTTGCATGGCAAACAGAAGCAACAAAAACGTACAAATACCTTTTTTGAATTCTGTAATGCTAAACAAGGTACACTTATCTGCACAGATGTTGCAGCTAGAGGTCTTGATGTATGTTTTCTTACCCAATTTGTTTTCAATCGGCAAAGCTAATATTTTTTTAACAGATCCCTGATGTAGACTGGGTAATTCAATTCGATCCTCCCGATGACCCAACAGATTATATTCACCGTGTCGGTCGAACTGCTAGAGGTAGCGACGGAAAGGGACGTTCCCTTCTCTTCCTTCAACCATCCGAAGTCGGTTTCCTTACTCATCTCAAGACTGCCCGTATTCCCGTTGTCGAATTCGAATTTCCAGCATCAAAAATCGTCAATATCCAAAGTCAACTCTCGAAATTAATCGCACAAAACTACTATTTAAATAAGAGCGCCAAGGAAGGTTACAAGAGTTATCTTCAAGCCTACGCAAGTCACTCCCTCCGCAGTGTCTTTGATGTTGGAAAGTTGGATTTGATCAAGGTCGCTAAGAGTTTTGGATTTGATGCCCCTCCCAGAGTCGACATCAATATCTCGGCTGGAATGAAGGATACCGCGCAGAAGAAGAGACCTTATGGAAGTCAACCTAAACAAGGAGGTACATATAAGAAGAGGAAGTTTTAGACGGTGCGATATGGAGAAGTTGGATGCATTATTTTATTGTAGGCAAGGTGTTACTTGGGTGGGAAAATTATGTGGGCTTTTTTTTGTTTGGGTTTTAAGGAGGGGTTTATATCGAATAATTCTTGATATTGATACAATTTTTTGTTTTTACTCTGGTGATTTGCATCTTTTTGGTGTGTGATTTGGTTTGTAATTTGTGAGTTGTGAAATTGTGAAAGCTGTGAAATTGTAAATTGAGGAGAGGGGGGCAGGGAGGGAGAGAGCGTGTCGTTGATTGTGAGGTGTAGGTATGTATATGGGTAGGTATGTAGGTAGGTGTGTATGTATGTATGTTAAATGAACAAATGAACAAATGAATGAATGAAAGTAAAACTTCCTTGATTGATTGATCGATTGATTGATATGTCAGAAGAATATACTCACCTACCAATGCTGTACGATGATAGGTAGGTAATCAAGAGTAGATAGGTATGTACGGAGTATGTACGATGGAGCATCAAGCTTTCCCCGGCTATCTGGTAAATCCAATCCCGCATTTTTCCGTGTCAAGGTTGAGGTAGCCGAGTTGTGGGGGGGTTTGTTTGTGGAACTTTGATTGAACTGATTGATTGATAGATAATTCGATACATTACGATATCTAAATCACTGACTAGCTAATTGACCGTTTGGTTAGTTATTGGTTGATAGATATTATATTTTTACTCTTCTTTTTATCTTTATCTTTATCCTCCTATTTCCATTTCCATTTCTATTTTCCTCGCAGGGAAATTCCGAGAATGACAAGTATAACGAGGGGAAAGATGACGATGAAATCGTTGGGGCGATTGAGAGGTCTGGGTGGGTATGCATGTGTGGCAAGGAATGCGAGATGTTTTTCGATGGGGTCGAGGAGGGATACGGATGGGGTTTATAGGGAGTTGACGGCGATGAGGACGAGGGTGCCGTTTATTGAGGCGTGGAGGAGGGAGGAGGCGAAGAGGGTGGGAGAGGGGGTGGAGGAGGGAAAGGGGGGTGAGATGCAGAAGGTGGTAAAGAGAGGAGGTGGGGAGGCGTCGGAAATGAAGAGGATGAGGGATAGTTTTCATAGGGTGGTGAGTCTTTTTTTTTGGTTCTTGTTGTTATTGTTGTTGTCGTCGTGTATTTTTAGGGGGAATTTGGGGGTGGGAATTTGGGGGTGGGGAGTGGGGAGTGGAGAGTGGAGAGTGGAGGATTTGGTGGTGCGGAGATAGGATGAGATGATATGAGAGATAGGATTGAGTTTGGAAAGGGGGGAGAAGAAGAGAGGAGTGGAGAGGAGAGAAGAGGAGAGGAGAAGGTGTGAGGTCATGTGATGTGTAATATTTGATATTTGATATCAAAGAAGGAGATTGATAATCTCGGGTTCTTGGGGATCCTAGTTTCTCCACAACAAGATATCATGGAGTAGGGAGAATAAGGAGAGGGTTAGATGCTAACGATATGTGTTTTTTTAATGTAGATTTTGCCATTGGCAAGCGATCCTTGGCTTTTGGATAATTATATCACGGCGAGTGGACATATTCGATTGGGCGCTATTTTTATGGTGAGTATTTTTTCTTTTGGTTTTCGGTTTTCTGGGATGGGAGGGAAGATGGAGAGGGGTTGGAAAGAGTCTTACAAGTTTGTGAGAACTCAAGAAGAGCGAGGAGATGAGATACGTGAAAGGAAAGAAGAATAAACTATATACCAACACCCACACCAGGATCTCGATGCCCTCGCCGGAGTAATCTCCTATAAACACACTGGCGATCGCGTCATGACCGTCACCGCTGCTGTCGATCGTATCACGCTCTCTCGACCCCTCCTCGAAATTTGCGATCTCGAATTATCCGGCCAAGTGACCTTTGCCACCGGGCGCTCCAGCATGGAAGTCTCGCTACAAGTGTGCAAAGTTCCGTCTGCGCGACAGGAAGATCGACCGAGGAGGAAAGAAGATGTTTTCATGGAATGTGCGTTCACAATGGTGTCGCTCGATCCGGTTACGAAGAAAGCGGTGAGGATTGCGGGGGTGCGGCCGGAGGGGGAAGTGGAGGAAGGTTGGTTTGAGAGGGGGAGGAAGAGCTATGACAAGAAGAAGAGGGAGTTGGGTCGGGGGTTGAGGAGTATGGAGCCGGATGATGAGGAGAGTGATTTGATTCATAGGTTGTGGTTAAAGACGTTGGATTATCATGGTATGTTGGATTTGTATCTTCTTTCTTTTTTTCTTTTTCTTTTTGTGTTGAAGGATTGTGTTCGAATTCGGGTAGGTGGGGTGGGCAATGAAGATGGAAGATATGTCGTTGCATGATATTTCATTTTGATGGCTTGCTATAAATGAGCAAGGAGAGAAAATTCCTTTGATCTTATACTTCGATTAGATTACCCCAGCTATTTCCCACCATCCCATTCATCCTCTACCCCCTTCATCTTCACCTTCTACCTCTTCGACTCCGTCACCTACAGCAAACCAAACAAAACTGATCTACCACCCACTAACTACCTCTAGATCCCAACACACCCTCCCTCCTCCCCAAAACCTGCACCCGCATGGCCAACTCCACCATCCAATCCGTGCAAATCATGCAGCCCCAATACCGCAACCGCCACAATTTCATGATCTTCGGCGGTTTCCTCCTCAAATCCACCTTCGAACTCGCTTTCACCTGCGCATCGGCTATATCGCATTCGCGTCCTATTTTCCTAGGTTTGGATCCGAGTACGTTTGAGAATCCCGTGCCCGTGGGTAGTGTGCTGTACGTGAGCGCTACGCTTGCGTATGGGGATCGGCCGCTGGTTAGTGGGGAGGGAGATGCGAAGACGGAGATGGAGATGGACACAGAGGGGAATGATGGAGAGGGAGGTAAAGCTAAAGGAAAGAAAACGAGGGTGCAGATTAGAGTCGATACGAAGGTTAAAAATGTTGAACATGGCGAGACGAAACCGACGGGACAGTTTAATTATACGTTTGAGGTGGAGGGGGAGGTGCAGGTTTTGCCGGAGAGTTATAGGGAGTTTATGGTTTATCTGGATGCGAGGAGGAGGAGTAGGGGGAGGGTTGGGGTTGCGGCTGGAGAGGGGGTGCATGGTGGGAATGCGAATGGGGGCGTAGGAAAGGATGTACTTGGGGCGGGGGGAGATGGGGGTTTGAAGGTTTTGTGAGGGGTGAAAGGGGGGAAAGTGCGGTTGATGATGGTGATGGTGATGGTAGTTTGTAGGTAGGAAGTGATTTTTGTTTTTCATTTTAGAAATATAAGGACAATTGTATATGTAAATATAAATTTCAATTCAAAAGACAATTTATAGTACTAATCGATAGATACCTTGAAAGGATTGTAGAGAGTCTATTACGTATTATATACTATGAGGATGTCCGTGATACTATGATAGTACTCTTAGTAAAATCTCAGATAGGAATATAGAAAGAGAGATTATTTTTTAGTCTCTTCGAAGATAATCTGATAAAAAGTCTGTCAGTCCTAGTGGTCTACTTTATAGAAATAAAGGTTTATATTCACAAGTAAGAAAGTAGGCTAGTAGAATGTATGTATTATTGACTATGTAAAATTTACTATAGTAATCTAAATCTAAATTCAGAAGTGAAAGAGATATTATATATGCATTCAAGGTGCACGTGCTATATCTTTCCAACAGTTTACATAAATAAATAGTTTCTTTAATATATAAAGCTTCATACTTAACTCAAATAGTAATTCTTTTACTTAGTTACAACTGCCCTAATTTAAACTCTTCCACGTGACTCCCGAAGGTACGTCGTAAAACTGTCTTAGACGACCTAAATCCAACTGCCAAATCATTAAAGCTGCATGATGTATTACTCTGATTCAAATTAAGAACACCAATATCTTTGTGATGTGACCCTAGCCGGACTCTGAACGTTCCATAAAATCTTTCACATCCAAAGAATACTTGTTATTCTCGTGCATTTGCAGCCGCCCAGTCACCTGCAGCGACAATCCCTCTGGATGAGAGACTAATGTCTGGTGTAACCGGGTATATGCACTGGATTCTTCCTTGGTTAGTGGCTTGGGCACCTTCGCCACGTTATCCCATTCGAGCTTGCTGTCTGCCAGAAACTGATTCAGCACCACTTCAGATCGAGTCGATGTACCGGAGAGTGTTAGTTGCCTGCCATTCATGGTAACCACACCAGTGAGTGTCATCTCAATACCGCGCATAGTGTACGTGCCACCGTCGATCTCGAAGAGCTCCTTCCGCCACACGTTGATATCGGGCAGAATGTCATCGTGAAGGTAAACGAAGGCAACTGAGATGGTTGCATTTGGTCGTGGAAGGACGGTCTTGATATCTTTGATGCTGTTCAGTGCTTCGTACGCTCCACCCCAGCAAGCACCGAGACCGTAGGGACAAGTGGGCGTAAGACCAACAATGACAGGTGGCCCGTCCTGTTCTGAGACGACCTTCTGATTGCGCATCTCAAGGGACACGCCGATATTTTTCTCCAAAACAGCATCTTGTGTTGATAACCCAGGGGGCAGTTGTGGCTGTACAGGTATCACAACGTCCGGCCTGAGCAGCATGATAGGTGCCACTGCTGGTACGCCTTTCTCACTCACAAGGAAAAGCATGTAATGACCTGGTGGAGCCACAAAATGATTCTTTGGTGCTTCTATGGTGACCTTTGTCCCACTGGTTGTAAATTTCAAGAATTGGAACGATTGGTTCATGTTGTGTGAATGAGTGACAGATCCAAGCCGCGTCCAGCTCACCTTGCCAATCACATCGTGTTCACCGACTGTGACTTTGAATTTCTGGCCATAGTCGACAACCTCTGGTGGTGTACTGACGGTCGGTCGTTCGCCTTTGAACAAATAAGGTGGGCTGAATATTTGAGCGGTGGTCAGAGTGTGTTCAGGCTCATTGGGTCTCTTTTGATTATCCGGATCGTATTCCCCACCGCCAGCTGAAAGAACTCTGCCATCGGGTAGTAGTAGTGCTGTGTGATGGTAACAGCGATCATCGTCCTCCGGGGCCATCGTGGACCATCTTGTAGTAGCAGGATCCCACAGCTCAGGCTCATGTACGGGCTGACCCGGAGACAAGTCATTGAAGCCTAACCCTTTGGTTCCTCCAGTCACAAGCACAGTGCCATCAGGCAAAGTGGTAGCAAAGGAATGTCGGCGCCCATGGCCGATTTCAGTCGTATATTCCCAGCGTGGTTTTGGGTCGCTCAGATCAATGATCTCTGCAGCATTGGTGGGAGGAACAGCATCACCACCTCCACCACCAACGTAGAGAATCTTGCCACTATCATACATAGTTGAAGCGGCGTACTCGCGCTGACCTGCTTTGCGGAATGGCGAATCGGCATCGCTCGACCATTCACCATGGCCACCATGAGCATTCAAATCTAGAAAGCGAGAGCTTCGCAATGGACCCGCCATGAATATTCTTCCGTCTGGAACGTGGTAAAGCCGCGGGTAAAGAGCGAAAATATCAACGAGAGGCGTTTGGACTATGCCCCATGTACTTGAATGTGAATCCCAAATCTGGGGGACCAGGTTGATCACAGGGTTTGTAACATCTTGTGAGCTGCCCGACACAACAAGGCCTCTACCATCAGACAAAGTTATAGCAGAGGGATACCAGCGACCTGCAGCCATCATAGGCATTACCGTCCACTTATCTTGGAAGGGATCATAAACACAAGCTTGGTCTTCCCCGAAGCCATCCAGGACATGTCCACCGAAAATAATCAAGGTACCGTCCGGTTGGAACGTGTGTCCGGAACAGAAGAGATTTACAGAAAGCTCGTCTTCGTTCATCGGGTCATGAGCGGTGCGCATACTCTCTAGGGTGTTGACATCCAAGATGTAGACGTGGGTTTTGTGCTCATTGAGGGTCCAATAATCCATGCTGTGCACAGCAGAGCGTCGACCCCAGTAAAGTACCTTGCCAGTCGGTAGTAGGTGAAGGTGAATAGCGCAATTTCCAAGTTGGAATTTTGGTGCCCATTCTCCGTGGACGGTTTTGTCGCCCATGTTTGCTTCGAGAGGGTTGAGACCCGAATGTGCGAGGAGGACGTATTGGCGGCACTCAAGTAGTGAGTGTGACAAAATGACTAGGAACTTGACTTGAGGAGCTCGTAAGAATCTGCGGCGTAAAGAAGAGGAGATGGTCTGTATGATAAATGAAATTTTATGTCAATTTCCACGACTTCTTCGCGTACATCTCGGCGCTTCCCTTTCAGCTTTCTAAAAGTCTCCTTCTGCAGTAGAGGACAGCTCGGATCGAGTTCGGGGAGCGGATTGGATCAAGTGTGAAGTGAAGATTGGCTTGGAACAAGTGAGCAAATTGCTATTTTGACACAACCGTTAAGACACCCTAGGTTGATTGAATTGTGAAGCGGAGAAGCGTTGTGATAGCGCTGCAGATCGCATTTTCCTGTATGCACGCTTTCTCGTGAGCAAGTTTCTCATAGACGCTTTGGTTCATTTCCGCTCTAACTGAGTAACCTTAATGGAAGCACATATTGCATCAGATATGCAATGCAAAAGGACTTTTTGGTATGAACTCATAATTGCAAATATGATCAAATTCAAAGCATATGAAAAAGGTGTGATGAGTATAAGCCAATAACATCATGTATTATTGAACTAGTTGTTGCTGACATTCACTTGCTACTACATGGCGATGGTACCGTGCTTGTGGAACCCAAGGGTTGGGCTTCAATGATTCGGCTCCAGGTCAGCCGGTACTTCTCTTGTATGCTGTGTTGTTCAGCTTGTCCCATATGTAGGGCTATGGTAGGATTACCACAATTTATTTGACGATGATGTTGGTGTATTGTACAAACATTAATTCCAAGCTTGGGCGGGTATAGTATAATGATTGATGATTTGGCTTACCCCGCAGTCGATAACAGATTAAATACTATGATTAGTATGAGATTTTGATTCCTAGATCTGAGGCTATTCGCCGTTTACTCTGCAGGAGGGTACGACGACGCCTGGCTCAGATTTAGACCCCTTTTTACGGAGCTCTATTCCCGATTATTGCCACGATGTTGAGGATGGAAACCAGCTGCTTTCCCATATTCTAGTTCTTCAGATAAATCTAAATCAATACATTTTTATCTCACAATCTCACATTTAGTAAAACGATTATTGGTGAAACGCTATAGCATTCTAGAACCATGGTCAAACACATTATCAGGTAGTGCCATGTAACCTTACACAACGTCTATATAGATAAGTAATATTTGATTTATGTTATCTGACCATTAACACCACTTTCTCGACTTACGAGTTGTGTGAAAGGTACTGCGGGGTAATCTTTCAAGAGTTGAAAATCGTGGATAGGAAGGTTGGCGCGCAACAGGTGAGCTGATCAGGCCTTCAGCTTGTTGTATAACGTTTCAATAGCTTTATGAGCAGTTGGACAAATGTGATTGACTTAGGGGCTTTCAGCTTGATGCACAGTATTTCAATAGCTTCATGCGATGGGACAGATATGCTTGATATGATATTAGATGGGAGAAAGAGTTCATGCACAGAATCGAGGCTGAGGCATCTGCATAGCATCTCAGCTTCATGTACATACAAACAACTCATCAACTCGGAATTTCAAGATTGGATAGTCGAGTCCGTATCCAAGGCTAGGCTGCTCATCTACTCACCGGGTGGATTGGGGCACCCATTGAGTGGTCACGGGCTCTTTCGGGGTATGTGGGGTAGGTTGAAGAGATGTAATTACCCACCCATAGGTACCCATCGAGCAGCCAAGTCCCATTCCGATAGGGGGGAACGGATTCAGTGTATATATATATACTGATACTAGGTTTGATTATTTGCTCCTTTTTGAGATCACCCATATACCTTTTTGTTCCCTCTTCAATTTTTATATCAGATTTTCTACTAGCATGGCACTCAAAATGAACGAGACCAATTTTCTCAATGTCCCGACCTCGTTCAAGTTAACGCAAGTTGATGGTCTCACCTCACCAAAACCCAACATCGAGCCCGATGTGAACAAGGGCCTTACGTCCTTCACACCGATCAGTGAAGGAGCTGACCAGGACAATGATCCAATTCCTGGAGAACTTAATATCCTTGCGAAGCTCGCTGGGGATTTCCACGGCGCTGGGTTGAACATGATCTTCCGCCCATCCTGGGGAAACAACAGAAGGAATAACGTTCTGGAGTACAACGTGACCGAGGAGGACACACAGTTCTTGAAGGACATTGGTGACATATTCAACCGAGGCCTGGGCAGGCAACGAGACGTTATTTTGAAGGGTGTCCCATACATGCAGACGATCAAGGATATGCTCAATCCCAAAACAGGACAGGCTGATCGGAAGGAAGGAATTCCAATTCACTTCGAGTCAGGCATTTTTCTTAGAACTCCACCGACTGAGATCAGGCCTGAGGTCCTTCAAGGTACTATCTCACGCCTAGCATCTATACCACACGGAACTGCCATCAACTGCCAAGGCTTCGAACCAGACATGAAGAAACCTATATCTGGTAACCCGGGTATCAAACCAATCTCAGTCTTACCATTCCCCATGGGCATGCACGGCGATATCAACACATTCGCAGACTTTTTCCCTCAGCTGAATTTCAAGAGGACATATGAGCTGCGTATTCCCCAAGAGATCAAGGAAGGCGACGTACTCAATACATCTCTCATGCTAGATCCAAACCAAATGCTAAGAGAATTCAATAAAAACAGCACGAAGAAAAAAATCCGAGAACACCTTTTCTTCTCAATCCATTCCGACCCCGGAGTTTCTAAGATTCCTGGCGGTGGCACAGCAAACATTGCTTTCCTGCAAGGTTCAGGTATTCGTGATGGCCGCCAAAACCCAGGCCCTAATGCCCATGGCGTCAATGTCGGATGTGATTATTGGATTTCGACTGTTGAATACGATGTTCTGCTGCCGGAAGGTGATTTCTCTGGGGACAAGAAAGAGACAAGAGTTGTTGAGTCTGAAGCGCGGAAAGAGGAGAGAGTAGCTGGCAAGATAGTGGTTTCTCCTTCTTTCGAATTGAAGCTGGATAGGGTGATACCACCAAACACGACTGTGAAGCTCGACGCTACCCAAATTCAATACTCACAGAACGTCACATTGGACTTTGATGAGATGGGTTGGCCACACATCTCAGTGGCCACGTTGTCACCAAAGAACCCAGTGCCGATTGAGGCTTCTCAGATTGTCTTCTGAGGTAGCATATAGTAGAATGAGCTTTGTTGAAGTCCTTTTTCAAATGTGCTTTATTTTCATCTCCTCTACCTGTGAAGAGTGCTAGGTCCGAATGATGTTACGCAAGAGGGTTGAGTTAAAAACTATGAATGGGAAGGTGGCTTTATACACTCAAAGTCGTTATGTGATATTATCAACGAACTACAGCATATGACTGCCTTTTATTACCCTCTAGAAACCATGGATAGCTTAGTGTAATTGAACTGAGTATAAGTTAACACCAAATATTCGGTTTCATGCTACTTGATAATTGCGACGGCGAAGGTGCCTATAAGTTAGCATCATGGAGGCTATATTTAAGCTCAGTTTTAGCGAGCAACTCCCGAATGGCGCCCCACTAGCTTCTGTCCGGTGTGTTCCGCTGCTCGAACCTTTCTCACAACCCCAGTAGCAAGCAGCAGCTCTCCGCCTTCTTTCCTTTCAATTAAATCATAAGAGGAATGGGACAGAATTACAATATAGGAGATTCGTGCTCGTATCTTGAAAACGATCGAACGATATCAAAAGATGATAAAATCAGGAGGTGGACCCATTAAGAGCAAATTGTGGTGATATAGATAGAAATTAATATTAATAACACTTCGTTGATCTTTAAGTGTTCTCGGCTAATTTTCCGGGTGTTGCATCGATTTTGACACCCCCTGGTGACTGAACGAAATGATACACACAGTCAATATTGCACTGCACGTACAGCCCCCATAGGGATGACTGTTGGTTCGAGAAGGATACGGAAGACGTAGTACCCACGTATTGCAGGTCCTAATTGTCTAATTGTATTCTATCTGAAGAGCTAGCTATGTAGAGAAG
>PQXK01000401.1:0-17887 GCA_004786245.1 Botrytis hyacinthi | reverse complement strand
CTAATTATTAAAATATAAATATTAAAAAAACCTCGATTTTGGTATATTTTCGAAGTGGCCCACATGATGATATGGCCCGCATGCTGATAAAACACGTTAGTTAGTTCTCATTTAACTTTTTGTATGTATTATGAAGCGCTATTTATAGCCCACTTTTTCCTCTTATGTTTATAGTAACTCTTTTGTAATATATACAAAGGACTACTCTATGACCCTACTACCTTCTACTCTTTTACATTGTACAAGTATCACGATATCTAAATAGCTTCATGGCGTAACATTTCTACTGTGGGGAAAATTGCTTTCGTGCCTGAGGTTTGTCAACCCCATCAATCGAACCACGTCCGAAAATAACGCGGGATGCAGGTTATCCAGTGATCTGCACTGTGGAAGATAATCACGACATCCGACTTGTGTATGCGTAATTACATGTACAACATTCAAAAAGGCTAAACTAAAATCAACTCGAGAGCTGAAAATGAGATTGATTGAAATACCCCGCACCCTTCAATCGCTTCTTCCGCTGTATCTGCTCGTGTACCCTCCGTTCCTTTAAATACTTTTTGGAGAAAAATGGCCGCCCCAAATATATCAAGTTCTGAAGCAAAGCTCTATTCAGAATATCATCAAAGATTTCAATCTGCCGTACCTCAAAATGAAGAAGAATGGCTTTCACGAGCATCAGAGATTTCCCAAATCCTTTCAAAAGACGCTGCAAAGAGAGATATTGACAATAAATCTCCTCACGATGAAGTGTCATTATTAAAGTCGTCAGGACTGTTAAAAGTATTGGGTCCAAAACAATATGGTGGCGGTGGTCAATCATGGGATGTCGGATACAAAGTAATCAGACAAGTTGCTAAAGGTGATGGATCTTTGGGTATGCTACTTGGATACCACTTGCTTTGGTCAACAACGGCAAATATTGTGGGAACAGATGAGCAGAAAGATCGATTACAAAAGGAGATAATTGAAAATAATTATTTCATGGGAGGTAATTGACGTCATATCAAAGTTTAAGGAATACACTTACACTATCAAACAGGTGCCGTTAACCCAAGAGATTCAGATTTGAGCATCAAATCAGACGGTGATCACATTATGTTCAATGGACAAAAGCATTTCAACACTGGTGGAGTTGTATCTGACATAACAATTCTTGAAGGCGTGTTGGAGGGAACTGGGAAGCATATCTTTGCTGCGGTGCCAACTAGACAACCTGGAATTCAATTTGCCGTAAGTGAGAATATTGATGAAAGTTTTGCTTTAGCGGCTGACACTACTATCTTAATAGCACAATTGGAATAACATTGGATTAAGACTCACTGAGTCCGGTAGCGTCAAGATTGAAAATGTTAGGGTTCCCTGGGAAGATGCATTAGGTTGGAATGCCCAAACCAAGGAACCACTACCTCAAATCCTTACGGTCCCTTTCGCAACCCTACTACTTCCCACCATTCAATTGGTTTTCGCAAACTTCTATATCGGAATCTCTCTTGGAGCTATCGAATCAGCAGCCAAGTACACAACGACTTATACGCGCGCGTGGCCTTTCGGCGGAGACAACAAAGATAGTGCAACAGAGGATGGTACATTCTTGAGCGATATGGCACATTCCACGCACATCTATCGGCAGTTGTAGCTTTAGCGGATTCTGTGGGTAAGAAGTTGACAGACATATATGCGAAACACCAAGACGAACGATCAGTTTCTGCACGAGAACGTGGTGAATTGGCAGAGGCTGTTGCAGCTGTGAAGGTTATAGCTACCGATGTTGGATTAAATGTGACAAGTGGAGTATTTGAAATGACTGGAGCAAGAGCGACTAGTAAGAATGTTGGACTGGATCGATTTTGGCGTGATATTAGGACGCATAGTCTTCATGACCCTGTTGCATATAAGAAGAGGGAACTTGGAAGGTGGGCATTGCTGGGAGAGATTCCTGAACCGACTTGGTACACTTGATCGACTAGTTCTTGTAATGAAAAAAGGGACTGTTGAACTTGGAACCACCCAACACTTGAGACAAATTGTCAATGATGAGGGAGTACCCTAACACTTGATGAAGATTTAGGATATAGCACACTCTTAAACACGAAGATGACTTCATCGATACCATGATAATTTCTCCATTCGAAGAATAAACCACTGTTGTGACTCCGTGGTTGAAGAACTTCACAACTCAATGGCGTGAAAATTGAGAACAGTCTGGGAATGTGTGAGCCAGATGTGAATTTTATACGGGGATAAAATGTGAAGCAAGTCCTCATCATCCATAACCTTTCAAAAGTCGATTACCGAGACTTCCCAGGAAAATTGATCTGAAAGAAAACAGACTGAATCATGAATACATCTTGATGAAATCTCAATGATATGATTGAAGCACTTCTTGAATGAATTGAAGGGAAACAAAATCAATGTGGATGGATGGCTTACTAAGCTGAAATTATTAGCGTGAGTTCTGTTGACCTTGCTTCCAAACCCCCCTCAATACCCAAGAATCCAAGATCCTCACCACTACATATCCAAACGCAATCATGACAGTAACTGAAGCTGTAAAGTCCGCCATTGGACTTTCTGGTACTCCATCTACAAGTATGGTTCCTTGCCCCTCTAGATCCTACCTTCTTAAAGACGGAAGCTAACACCCGGTTCAGGCGCAACCCGGGAACAAATGAGCGAAGCCCGATTACCTATCGCATATCGTGATGGATGCGCCGGTCTATTGATTCCTCTTAATCGTTGTCGGCAGGAGGAATATTATCTTCCATGGAAGTGTGAGGTGGGTTTGCGGGTCATTCCAGAAGTACTGGGGTATCAAGAACAAGGCTGACATTTGGAATTTCTTGAAACAGCAAGAGAGACATTCTTACGAAAAATGCCAATACGATGAATTTAAAAAGAGAGTTGCAAAGATGGACGAATTGAGGGAATCTAAGAATGGTGCAAGAAGCAATTGATATGGGAGGGACGATCATGAATCAATGGATGTGTACATACGGCATGGAATGGAATACAAGTTTGCATGATATCGGTATGGACCAAGCATGGTGAAAAGGGATACTTTTTACTCTACAGATTCTGGAGAAATGTATTGCATGGCTATAAGTGTGTCTTTTGGAGGTTCTGATATGCCTGGATTTGGCTTGTAATTGAAGCACTTTCACATCGGCGGCTCGGTGGGTTATTCCTTGGTTCTTCAGATTGGCATTCAGGGGGTTACACTTTTCTTAAGATTATGTTACAGCTCTGCGGTTTGAGCTGAAGTGCATTGATAGTTGCCACAGGCACAAGGCTTAGCTTGCAGGTCATGGAAGCCCCTCCTGGAGCTTTCATGAACTGACTATCCAGGAGTTGACTTCATCATCACCTGGAGATCCGATTCACATGGACTCGTAGTGTTCGTGGGTACATACGAATACACGTACAGCATTTTATATGTATATACATATTGATGTGTTTCATGATATCTATAAGTGGATGTGTTGATATGATTCTGAGCGCCGGCCATAAGATTGTAAACAGGTACGTTGACTTTTGACTATAAAACTGGTCTCTGTAATACATATGTATGTCAATTCAATTCCAGTAATGCATCCCTGAATATAGCACCGGGCGAGGGCATTTGGATCACCATTTACTTTGCGCGAGCCTATCTACTAAATGGTCCCTTCATGGATTCACTTCCCTCTCTTCTGAGCACTTCTACTATTTACCCTGCTAGAGAGCCAGCATGGCATATCACAAATAGCAGGTGATTCGCCTTGATATCTAATTAGACGTCCCCATGCAGGCCTACGACCCACAGGAGTATCTACGTTTTTGGAGAAAACACATTCACCAAAGCTAGTTCGAGAAAATGACGGCTGGCTCAGGGCTATCCTCCAAAAGCTTGATCATGTACTCGTGTTCTATGAGATCAACCAAAGTCTTCGGGACCCCATTATTCCACTCTGATTAATGTACTAAAGCCAGTATGGATTTACTGCATCTCTTTCTTCTCGCCAGTCTCACAGTCTAGTGTAAGTCACATTAATTTTGTGGGAACGAATAATTTGCTGTCAAGTTAAGTCAATTACAAGAGTGCGGTGCGGTGTCGAAGCTATATGTTTCGGGGAGTCAATGTTTATTAGCCACTTCCATTAGGCAATGCCTTCATATTTGCCTCCAGGTATACAACACCAGCTTTGACGCCGTCGACAATATATACTCGGTTGGCAACCTCTGATCCCAATTCTTCCACGAGTGCTTCACGAACCATATCGTCCATTCCTGCCATTCCTGCACACCCTAGGCAAACGATGGAACAATCCCTTTTTCCAACCAATCTTTTCACCGCTTCCTTCATTTTGGTGCCAACAATCTCACTATCGACACTATGAAGCTCGCCAGCAGTGAGACCTGTAGTCTGTACTCCTTTGAATCTCTCACAATGTCCTCCCTTTTGAGTCCCCAAGAAATCTCTCACGCCTGCCCCCAATACTTCTTCCCAGTATTTTCCAGTACTCACAATTCCAAATCCTTCCTTGTCACCTTCATTACCCCCCAATCTCTTTCCGTTGCCTTGCGTCAACAAACCCAACGACATCATGACACTGGCCTCAAAAATCCCTGTCACGTGTACGTTTGGTCTCACTTTCTTCTTGAGTTCCGTAACCAATGGATGAACACTGTAACAGGCTACAAGAAATGCATCATATTGATCAAGGATCGATGTAAGGTCCGGAAGAACAACTTGGGTAGAGAGGATTGCATCCTCCTCGTTGTTGATGGACGGAGGGCTTGGTAGTTGAGCTGTGTAAAATGAAATTTGAATCTGAGAGGAATCACTTATTGTAGAAAGTAGAGTTTGCAAGCCCTCAGTCATAGACTTCGAAGAGTTTGGATTTATGATGAGAAGCTTTCTGTCTGCAAGTTTCTTAGGTTTGATATCGGTAGTCATATTTGTGACAAGAGTGGGTTATCCCTCGACTTATTTGTACGAATAATTATGGTGCAGCCTGCAGACAGGAATTGGGTGAAATATCTACTATCTCATGTGCGTTTACGACGAGCTCAAGAGTAGATGATGTATAAAATAGAATCAGAGCATGAAATCAAGAGGTTGTTCACTTACAATGTTTTATTCACATCTCGAAAGTGGACTTCCTCCAATCACCAGCTTCGTGAAGTGAAGCGGGTTCGGCGGGGAAGCTTAAGCCTCGTTACGGCCATACATTCCGACCTCAACCGCAGCGTCGTCAGAATCACCAACCAGCTACACCACAACTCTAACCATTTCATACATAGATTCTACAATTTGATCTGCCACAGTCTGGAATTATGGCAGAACCACCAATAGGTATACCGAAGCTGTTGTCCTCTTTTGATTATCCATACTGACAACAATCGCATAGTCCTCGATGGAGGAACTGGTTTCCTGAAAGTCGGATATGCAGCTCAGGTATGTGGCATTTTGGACTATTAACGATGGAAGCTATCTAAATACCTCAGAATTAACTTCTTGTAAATTTAGAATTTCCCAGAGTTCCAATACCCTTCTATTGTCGGTCGACCAATTCTGCGATCCGAAGAAAAGGGTGATGATGGCATGGTCATTAAGGACATCATGTGTGGTGATGAAGCTGCCGCAGCGAGGACAATGCTTCAAGTCTCATACCCTATGGAAAATGGTATTGTTAAGAAATGGGACGATATGCAACATCTTTGGGATTATACTTTTTACGAGAAAATGAAGGTCGATCCTACTGGCCGGAAGATTCTCTTGACAGAACCACCAATGAACCCCTTAAAGAACAGAGAACAAATGTGCGAAGTCATGTTTGAAAGGTATCAATTTGGAGGAGTTTACGTGGCCATCCAAGCTGTTTTGGCTCTATATGCACAAGGTACTTTCATTCTCTCAATTGCGCGACGGGCGGTGTGCAGTATGCAGGACATCCATTATGTGTACTGATTGTCAATAGGTCTCAGTTCTGGAGTTGTGGTTGATTCTGGAGACGGAGTTACGCACATTGTACCGGTTTACGAATCAGTTGTTCTCAACCATCTTACTCGTCGTCTTGATGTCGCCGGTCGAGATGTTACACGAAACTTAATTGCTCTCTTATTACGTCGCGGATATGCTTTGAACAGAACAGCAGATTTCGAAACTGTTCGACAAATTAAGGAGAAGCTTTGCTATGTTTCTTACGATCTTGAGTTGGATCAACGCTTGAGTGAAGATACAACTGTATTGGTTGAAAGTTACACTCTACCTGATGGGCGTGTAATCCGGGTTGGAAGTGAACGTTTCGAAGCTCCTGAGTGCCTCTTCCAACCTCATCTCGTCGATGTTGAACAACCCGGCATTGCCGAATTCCTTTTCAACACCATTCAAGCTGCAGATGTCGATGTGCGATCCTCTCTCTTCAAAGCTATCGTTCTATCTGGTGGTTCATCTATGTATCCTGGTCTGCCATCACGACTCGAGAAAGAATTAAAACAATTGTGGTTAACAAGAGTCCTCGGTGGGGATCCTGAACGCTTGAATAAGTTCAAGGTCCGAATTGAAGATCCTCCTAGGAGGAGGCATATGGTTTTCTTGGGAGGTGCTGTGCTGGCAAATATTATGGCTGATAAAGAGAACATGTGGATTACAAAGCAAGAATGGGAGGAGCAAGGCACAAGAGTATTGGAAAAGTTGGGACCTAGATAGGAGTAGATGAGAGGAGTTTTATGGTGGATTGAGTCATTGATGAATATGAATGCATTGCGTGGGCTAGCCTTTCTTCTATCATACGGAATCAAAATTGTTTTTTGTGTCTAGATATATTAGTGAAACAGCTAGCTTCTCATTTTGATGTGACTTGATTGTCTGTCAAAATAAGAGCATCATTTCATCATCTTTGTGAAGGCCGTTTGAATCCGACATGGAGCAGCGGTTCGATAATTTTTAGATAGTAGTTCCCACTAATCAGCAAGTGCTTTATTCACGACCTGTTGTCCAACAATACCTGGGTATATTTGTTCAGTTGGGACTATGAAAGAACTCTGGCAACGTGCTTGTACAGACATATCGAAATCCTTTTATCTCCGAGAACTATTTTTCTCGCTACTTTCGTGTGCAACGCATCCTTCTTTACTCTTTGATTCTACGTTGAGTACCTGATCCTTCAAGTCACTTTGTTCATTCTGGAATTTCATCGACTCGAACTTTGTATATCCTATAATCTTTTCGTAATCCAAACTACTCAAACCTCGGAGCGTCTGCAAAAACCTGAGAGATTTTTAATCATAGCCCAAACAGTTCGAGGTCCGCGAAGACCTATTTTGTTGTGTAATCAAAGCAAGTTTTCAGCTGATACATTTTAGGAACATCATCTATATCTGCATTCATTCATGAGGACATTGTCTTCTATTGTGTCTCCCCTCCTTGAACCCTATTCTCGCTCCGACGCTTGATGATCTTGCAACTTTCCGTTTCACTCAACCACCAAGCATTCATCAGACTGTCTGAACTGAGATATCTCAATGGGCATGCTACCCCGACTCAGAGTATCGTTACGGGTCTCAGCTAAGTGGTCCTAATATTTCCATTGCCTACGGCATTGGGAGGGATGGTTGCTGGTGAACCTATACCGCTGATTAATTAGATATACTATGGGCTTTTTAGGGGCTTATACAGATTTGCACTAATAGAAACTTACTGTAGACTACTCATGGGACGAGATTCTATACTCTTGGGGCTGGGTTCGTGCAGTCTGGGTAATATATAGGTGGTGCGTTGGACTTGAGTATGTCCACTAGTTTTGATGATGGAAATCTATACATCCCCGCGCCAAAGGCGATATTGAATCTTGGGATGTGTGGCTCCGACGTGGAAGAAAATACACGAGGGTTCAAGGCAGAGGTATGGTGGTTGATCTCGCGAGCACTTTCCATGCTAAAGTTGTGAAGATGGCGGCTTCAGCGGAAGATTGGCAGGAAGGTGGCTCTTAATAACCGTCTGGTAATGAAGCGACCAAGGAGCTAGATAATTCATGATGAGCCTAGGCGAGTATTTCATCCAAACATGATACATGTATATGTCGCTTCTTTGTTGGCGCTTTTCGCAGTGGGGCTACGGCACAATTGGAGAGACACTTTCAAAAGAGATTGTCTATGGCAAAGCTTCCACAAGGTAAGACGAACGGTTTTAAAATAATATTTAGCCTGAGTAGATAGAGCATTTTCGAAGGTTGTCAGGCGTGATAGTGAAAATACCATTTAAAACTTGGAATATATGGATTCTCCGCTTTGGACGTTTAAGCCATGCGAATGAAGTACGACAAGACATTGATATCACATGGAAGTTGGTTTGGCTTGATTCTACAAATACCAAAGGTCTTTTTGACGATCGTTTGCCTTGGGAATTTGGCTCCAGGTGAAGTAACAACGAGGAATCTTAAATCATTTAAAAGAGGTTTAGGTTGGTGATTTTGAAATGAAAAAGCAGGTCACTTGGTGTTATCTCCAAAAAAGTCGTGATGGAAAACTGAAATGTATAGCACACAATGATAAATTACGAGTGATTACAAGTCTGATACCAACTATACAATACAGCTTCCGCTTTAAATAAATTGTGAATATGTGTTAGAAAGTGCCAGCACCTAACGCCGAGCTAATTCTAATATCATGATGTACATCATGCACTAAGAGCTTGTCATTATTATTCAATCGACTCTTCTCTGCCTTCCCCAGACTTCATCGGCATCTTTCTTGCCTCTAGTTTCAGGAACTTTCCAACTAACAAATATTCCGCACAACACTGCCAACGCTGCAAATATAAAGTACGCCCATCCCACACCCCCTAAAGCTTTGTTCAAACTCGAGTTGATTATGGGGAAAAATTGGGCTACCAGAAAAGTGGCAAGATAATTGGCTGCCAAACCTACACTTTGCGTCGCACCCACAGCCTCTGGACCGACGAACTCTGATGCCATCATGAAAGGAACAGGACCAAGACCTGTGGCGAAAAATGTGACGAACAAGATGACTGAAATCGCAGAGAGAATTTTGATTTCCCAACGAAGGGATAATGCTAATGAAAGAGACATAGTGCCCATACCAGTTATGGAAAGAAGAAGGCATGCTTTTCGACCAATTTTATCGGCTAATGGAGCACATGCGACAGTTGCCACAAGATTAACTACTGAAATAAGAATTGTAATGATAGATGAAGAGACGGGAAGAAGGCCAGACAAAAGTGATACGGAATACATGATGATACTGTTGATGCCACAAAGTTGTTGAGCAAACATAATACCAATGACGGCAATGACTGCAGGCTGATAGAAGGGATCTTTAATGACTTGAAAGAATCCAACATTAGGAATGGATTTCTGTGAGGATGACTTGCTGGCAACAGAGTCCCTTCTAGTCAGCTCTGGGTCAAGTAAAAGACGCTCTTCTTCCTCTTCGGATGGCTTAATGTCCCAATTTTGAATCTCTTCTTCAATGGAATAGCCATGTCCTCTAATTCGCTGGAGGGTTCTCGTGGCTGTTTGCGTGTCTTTATGTGCGGCAAGCCATGTCGGGCTTTCCGGGATGAATAACAGCCCAACTCCTTGTAACAATCCAAGCCCAGCTCCAACTGCCAGTATAATTCTCCACTTCGACCCTCTACTCAAATAATAACCCAGAACCTGAGTAAGTAGGATTCCTATATTCGTGGTAATTTGTGTCATGGATCCAAACAATCCCCTTTCTTTAGGCGGTGCAACTTCTGAAATGTAGATTGGCACGACGACAGTCGATGCTCCAGCACCAATGCCTGAGAAGAACCGGCCAATAGACATCATTGGAACTGTGCCGGCGAAGATTTCTAAAATTGATCCCAGTATGAAACAAACACTTGTAATTCTCATGGCAAACAATCTTCCATAACTTGTCGATACGGCGCCACAACCCAGTGCTCCTGATAATCCACCTAAAACGAAGAGTGACGAAAGGGCGGCAAATTTAGCTTCGGTCATAGGGATACACTGTGGAAGTCCGGTACGAACAGTTGATCCGACACGACTTTGTTTCTTGCATGTAATAACATCTTGGGGAGCATTTAATTCAGACTTGAAGAAATTAAGTTAGCTATTATTCGTAGAAGTGATAGATAGTATATGACAGCATGTGTGAATATGTGCTATGTGCTAGTTTTTGTCTTTAGCATGAAAGTAATGATGTTACATACCAAATGAAAGCCAAATTGTAGAGGCCCAAGGGTCGAGATAAAGATGAGGAAAAGTAGGTAGGGAGTGATATCCTGAATACATTGTCTCATGCCTCCTGAGGCCATATCGAACTTAGTCCAAAATGTATGAGAAGTTAATGAGAATAATTCATGTGTTGCAAATGAATGGTGAGGCTTGTGAGGTTTGTTAGAAGTATATACAATAAGACCTGATAAATTTGACCCTTATCAGATCTGGAATGCTGTTGATAGTTTGCGTTGGCCCGATAGTTTGTGAGACAGGAGCTTTGTGTTACATTGTGGTTTGCTGTCAAGTGTCGGTAGAGAAGCAGTACCTGAACATTGAAACGTCATGAGGACCTCGGGAGTTATGAACGTTATTTGTGTAATTATGCAGGTAGCTGTGTTGGACGCGGCTACATACAGCTAGATAGGTAGGCTCTATGTAAGCGAAAAAACAAGCGGAAATTGAGTACTCTTTCAAAGAACCTCTCTAATAAATTATAAATTCATTAGAAATTAAATATTGAGATTTGAGAAAAGCAAACGAAAATTTGAGCTTTCTTTATATCTATAATAATCATGATATATATTTAGTATAACATTGAAAAGAAATCCAAATTGTTAATATCTTTTCAGATGATATTCATTTTCCGCCTGTTTTTTTGCTTATAAAAAGGGTAGGTAGGCGCGCTAAGTAGACATTATCGATAAGGATTGACGTTTTGATATGAAAGCTATCTACAGAGTACTAATAAGTACCTTCTATACAGTTATTAGTTGATATACAGTTGTAGGTATTCTTTTTCTTCTTTCTCTTCTTTCTCCTCTTTCTCCTCTTTCTTACTCGAGATACTATTTATTCTACCAATTCTGTTTGATTCTTTGAGATTCAATACTGGTAAGATTTCTGTACATCATCAATCAATACCTACTTCCTACCACATCAGTCTACGGCCCTTCCAAAAACCCTACACCCTACACCGTCCCACCTCCCCCATTTCTGCATTCTTACTATCCCAGCTTGTTGGTACATGCTACTGCACCCCGCTGAGAACGATACAGGATACAAGTTACTCTACAAACATAAGGATCTGCGAAACAAGAACAACCCAATTTCTTCGGTTGGATATACGGACATTTCGGATACCTGTGAGAACAACGTGGAAGCAATTGTCGATAACAACATTTGCTTACAAGGTATCTACATCTTACGAGTGACAATCCACCTACAGCACCGCCTCCGAAACACCGAAACTGTCAAATCGCCCTTTATCTCCCAAGTTAATATAGATCTAACTTAACTTTACCCGTTGATTCAGAAGGCTTCTCCTCTTTAGGTCATCTCATCTGACCGCTATCTCCGAATCTCGCCCTACAGATCCCCTCCCATCTTTGAATATTACTTGGGGGTTACACATCAACCGTCCAAAGACGCAGGTGCACAACCATCTCGTGTGACCCTATTATCGCTGCGTCGAATCACCGCAGATATTGTCAATCATCATTCATTCATCATTCAACTCTCAGCCCCAGGGTTTCCCACATCACAACACATCGCATCGCATTAGCTACATCCCAGTTACATATCTTTTTCGTTTAGGTCATCTGAAATTGTCTCGTCTTATCATTCGAGATTTGTGAATTTGATCGGCCGACATATGTCTCGTCCTTCCATGCTGTTACTAAGACTTTAACTCACAACTTTCCTTTTCTGGAACTTTGATATCAAGCGCGTCTCATACTATACCTCATACCGACTTACATACATATTGTACGACCAGGTAGCCTTTTTCGCGGCAAATTTGATCATCTTCCCCGATACGAAGCTAATTTTGAAGGGATTCTTTGACACCCTTGATGCAACCGACTGTACTTACAACCTGCATCTAAATTACGCTCGACTGCATCTTACCGACCCTGCACTACTGCAAAGCAGTATTACGCTACCTGCTATTCACACCCACACTCACACGCGCATTTGAAATCTTCCCATTGCCATTCCCCTTGTTTTGCCCACATACGAGCTTGTCTAAGATTGTCTTGGTTGGGAAATTTACAGATTTTGATGCCCACTGAATCTGTAGACTAATCAAGCAATACCAAGCCGAAGTACGCCGTCCCCGCCGTGCGCACACGCGTTATCCACAATAACAATAATGAGCCTGACATCTAACCCACCGTCATCCGGCGGCCCATCCTCGATCTCCGCATCTAGAACTCAAATAAAAAGATCTGTTCAAGCTGTTTTTGAAGGTAATGTAGATATATGACTTTTTGTTTTTTATCTCTCAAACAATATTACTTAATACATTTATTGTTTTTCGTTTGGTTGGCTACTTTCCTCATCACCAGAGGCATATTCTATCAAAATCTTCATCTCTGATCGGCACCTCAATAGCTCTTTCCAATATGGTTTGAAAACTCTGATCTCTTGCTTCATCAAATATCAAATCATTGCATCTATCGTTTGATTTTCTATCTCAAATTACTTTATATCGATTCAATATGTATCCTACAAGAAGACCTCCTCCGTTTTACACACCTAGTAGTTCGTTGTTATCCTACTTAAATTAGACTTTACAAAACTAACTGACAAATCTCAGGTACAGCTGAAAGATCAGCCAATCCTAACTTGGGATACCAAAGTAAAGTTCGAGTAATTGATCGATACAAAGTCATTGGTTTCATTAGTTCTGGTACATATGGACGAGTTTATAAAGCAGCTGGGCGAGATGGACGACCTGGGGAATTTGCCATAAAGAAATTTAAACCGGGTAAATACAAACAAATTGACTTCAGCACTGTTATATATATACTAATGTCTCTTAGATAAGGAAGGGGAACAAATCCAATATACGGGTATTTCACAATCAGCTGTTCGAGAGATGGCACTGTGTTCAGAATTGAGTCACATGAACGTCATCCGACTCATTGAGATTATTCTTGAAGACAAGTGTATCTTCATGGTGTTTGAATATGCCGAACATGACCTTCTTCAGATTATCCATCATCATACTCAACCTACTCGCCGTCCCATTCCTGCTCCAACAGTCAAATCCATAATGTTTCAACTCCTCAATGGCTGCCAGTACCTTCATGCGAATTGGGTACTTCATCGTGATCTCAAGCCCGCCAATATCATGGTATCCTCGGCAGGGGAAGTGAAAATCGGCGATTTGGGACTTGCTCGACTTTTCAATAAACCATTGCATTCTCTTTTCTCTGGTGACAAAGTTGTAGTTACGATATGGTATCGAGCCCCGGAACTCCTATTAGGTTCAAAGCATTACACTCCAGCCATCGACATGTGGGCTATTGGGTGCATTTTTGCGGAACTCCTTTCCCTCAGACCAATATTTAAAGGCGAAGAAGCGAAAATGGATAGTAAGAAAACGGTACCATTCCAGAGGAATCAGATGCAAAAGATTGTCGATATAATGGGACTACCAACCAAGGAAAAATGGCCACATCTGGTACACATGCCGGAATACTCACAACTTTCCACTCTCTCAGCCAGTGGACATGCCAAAGCTGGATACTCGAGTTTGGAGAAGTGGTATTATCAAACCATAAATTCATCCCCCACCTCGGTTCCAGTGTCGAATTCGAGTCTAGGTGGTGAGGGGTACAAACTATTGAGCAGCTTACTTGAATATGACCCTGAAAAACGATTAACAGCGCAAGCAGCATTGACACATCCATTTTTCAGTACAGGGGATAAAGTTAGTGCCAACGCCTTTGAGGGGGTCAAAACAGAATATCCGCACAGGAGGGTTAGTCAGGATGACAATGATATTCGAACAGGAAGTTTACCTGGCACAAAGAGGAGTGGGTTACCGGATGATTCAAGACCGGCGAAAAGATTAAAGGAATAAATCTCGAAACATCATTGGATCCATGCCGGGTATCAATCTTATCAATTAAATATTCTTTGGGGATCTCAGCATTGATTAAGGTACCATTGTCACAATGGTACCTTCGGATCCTTAGATCGGCAGGGTTCGAATTCCAAAAGTGTAAAACCTGGAGGGCTCGAGGGGTAGGGAAATCACGAAAAAAAAGTTGCACAGCCACAATGCGAGTTTGTTGACTTTGCTGTCAATTTTTGGAGGGATCCCCAAGCGAGCACTTCATTGGCATGAATTGATATAATAACTCATATCAAAACTAAGTTTCGAAATTTGAGCATAATGACGGGAACCGCTTCGGGTTATTTTTTCGATGATCATCATATGATGACGATGACGAGGGGCACAATCTGGGCATCGAGTTTCAATGAATAAATGAAGCAGAAATAACTTATAATTCATATTCGTCTCATTAGATTCCCAAAACTTGGTAGTATTATTATTTCGCCATTGGATCTCGATTTTCGATTGAATCAGTCCAAGAAGGGCTGTCAATTGCGAGAGTTCCCCGATTGGTGGCAGTCAATCGCTCAAGACGACCATTCTAGATGTCCGTAACCTTTTGAAGGAATCGGGTTCAACGTAGTATTCCAATCTGCATCGTCTCTTCCAATTCGCATCTCAAGCTTTCAAAATGCGTCGGCCCTACACCTTCACCCGAACGTCGTCTTCTCATGCTCGCTACAATCCAATTTACGAAGAAACAGAAGCCAAGAAAGCCGAAGCAAACGAGAAATCACGATGGTCATTTCCATTCTTCACGTCCAATCAACCTACAGGTTACGAGACTGTAAAACCACAACCACGACAATCTAGTTCTCCACCTCCTCGTACATCCGGCACTTTCTTTGCAACAAATCACAATACTTATTCGCCAACAAATAGCACAGATAACATTTACGATGCAGCTGAGAAATCCACAAAACCTGCGGGTAATCGAAGAAAGCGCTCCTCTTTCCCTTCTTTTTCTTTCCTCGGAACGAACAACAACAATGGCGATGATATCGAAGTTGATGATGACTATGATTATCGGTCTAATTCTTTCAATGATGGAGAAAACAGGACCGATCCATTTCTCGACCCTGGAGACTACTCGAAGAAAGAGAAGAGAAAGGAGAAGCAGAAGCAGAAGCAGAAAACCTCCGCATCAGCTAAAGACCCTGACAACAAGAAGCCAACTAAATCCTGGCAAGAACGAGGATCGGCCAAGAGAACAGAAGCAAGAGATGAGAAAGAGAAGGCCAAGGAGCGAGAAAGGGCCCGCAAAAGAAATAGCGGCTTAGGGTGGGCAAAATCTTGGTCGTTTGGAGGTGAGAGATTTGGGGGAACAATCTTGGCCGATGGGAGTGGAGTGAGGATGCCAATTTTTAGATGTAAGGGTCCTTGTGGACTATCTTGTGGATTTTGAATGGTCTCTCGTTGACTGTAAATAGAATGGTACAGGTCGGAATTGGGAAATGAGGTGCTGAAGGATTTGAGGGCTATGGTGGCGAACGGCGGCGAATGGAGTTCAGGTGGTTGGTTTTTGTCAAATACAGATATCGACAGCATAGAATATAGACGAACATCTCATCAGCAACAACCAGAGCACTTGAAATTGTAGCCAAACTGAAATTCTGACCACAAGTCAGATCGAAAGTCAATGCGAAAAATTCGAAATTTGACATCTGTGCAATAGCTAGAATTACAAGGTTTTCATTTTTGTAGGTATGATGGTAATTTTTTCTACTTCCCTTAAGGTATCAGTTCAGCTCCGCCCTGCCTTGCCATTCCCGTGTCCTAAACCCCTTCGTCACTCGCTTAATATTACAATTTTCTTGTTTTCCTTCCTTCCTATCGTTCTAGTTTCCCCTCTCTTGAGTAGAAACCTCAAACCTGCCTCTCCACATCGCACCACCTGATGGAAGAATGGAAACAAGAAAGAATCAATAGTGAATTAAAGGATAAAGAAAACTCTTGGTATCGCCGCCATCCCCGTAGGTAACGTACATATGAACAACTTCACCATAAAAAAAAACGCAAGAAGTGCACATTATTGCATGCGCAAGTCAGAAATTAACAAAGAGAGATATGAGGAAATTCTGAGATTAGAGGATGGTACGAGATGTGACCGAAGATAGGATGGTGGAAATGACGAGAGGACAATAATAAGGGGCCGTTATGGAGTTAACCGTCGTGAACGAGTAGATGTGATTCAGGTGAATCGATATGACATGCTACTGAGAGCCAATTATTCTGTCTATGTATGTATATTTCGTATAGGGACATATTCGTAGGAGGAGGATATATCGTGTAGTCTGAGGTATTAAGGGGCGGTAAAATCTGATTGTTGAGAAATGATATTTGTGCGTCCTTGGGTTGGATAGTCAACGGCACTATTATTTTGTTTGCGGAGCAGGTCGTCCTTCAATTGTTTTTGAGAGCCAAGCCTAAGTCTCAACGTCAGCATAGTTACAAAAGCATCTGCGATGTGCCATTGATACAATGCATGAAGAAATAGAACACATACCAATCCTTCCATTAACCCCTCGCCGGTAGTGGCACAACTTGGTACCACGAACCAAACCTTGTTTCTCAATTCGTTCAACTTAAGTTGTTCTGTGACCTCGGGTGGCTTCATGGCTTCTCGATTGTCAGCTTTTCACTTGCAATAAGGTGGTAACCATTGAACTGTATCACCCACCTCCTGCGATATCCTGCTTGTTCGCGAAGACTAGGAGTAATGAATCTTGCATTTCTCTGTCGTTGATAATGCGATGTAACTCTTGTTGTGCCTCTGCTATGCGTGCTCTGTCACTGGAATCGATCACAAAGATAAGTCCTTGAGTACCTATATTTCGACAAGTTTCTGTTAGAATTTGCTGCGACTCGTGTATTTCGAAACAAAAGATACTTAGCAGACAATCGAGTACATACCACTGAAGTAATGTCTCCATAGAGGTCTGATCTTATCTTGTCCACCAACATCCCAGACATTAAATTTGACATTCTTGTATGTCACCGTCTCAACGTTGAATCCGACGGTAGGAATTGTAGTAACATCCTGACCCAACTTCAATTTGTAGAGAATAGTTGTCTTTCCAGCAGCATCGAGACCTAACATCAACAGGCGCATTTCCTTGGATCCGAAGATCTTGCCCATCATTTTAGAAATAGCTCCTCCCATATTGACAGAATTTGGGATGTGCGTATGATGTGTACGATATCAATTGAAGTATGGGCAATTCGAATAACGGCACAGAGTTAGAGGCGATTAAAGGACCTGTGAGGTCTTGCTAGATGAAATGCGTGTAAAATAATATTTGGAAAGGAGTGACGATGGATCGATGGAAGAGGATGATAAAGTTCCAATGCAAAGATAAGCAGACCAAGGTAGGCCAGACCAGATGAATTGAAAATAGACGGTCTAATTTTTTTGGTTTGGGGCTTTCAATACAAGGCGAGGCTGAAATGATGATTGATGGTTGGTGAAGAAGAGGAGGGAGAGGGAGTTGAGTCTCAAAGAATTGTCGCTTGGTTCTTCTATGGCTATGGGCTCCAATTAAAGGTGGAGGAGAGAACCTATAGAGATAGAGGGAGTGTTAGCAAAGTCGCGTAATGATGATGGGGATGAGAAGAAGCGGCTAACAAATAATCGCGAGAGCACTTGTCATGCCAGTATCTTTACCTTTAATTGAAAGGAGAGAGATGACCTTGTAGAGGTAGAGGTAGAGGTAGAGGTAGAGGTAGAGGTAGAGGTAGAGGTAGAGGTAGAGGTAGAGGTAGAGGT